>CAUYOR010141834.1:0-37287 GCA_963573925.1 Callimico goeldii
CTACTAAAGATACAAAAAATTAGCTGGGCATGGTGGCGCGTGCCTGTAATCCCAGCTACTCAGGAGGCTGAGGCAGGAGAATTGCCTGAACCCAGGAGGCGGAGGTTGCGGTGAGCTGAGATCATGCCATTGCACTCCAGCCTGGGTGAAAAGAGCGAAACTCAGTCTCAAAAAAAAAGTTAAAGATGTGCAATATTCCCTGTTAGGAACACAATTAGCCTTTGACCAATTTAGACTGACCTCATGCACTAATATGAGTAATTCCAGTTACTTAGTCTCTCAAAACTTAAAACCTTTGTCACTAGACACTCCACTTTCTCCCATGTGCCATCACTGATAAGTTGCCAGATTTTGGTTATTTTACTTCAAAATATCCCTTGCTTTGCTTTGTTATTTTTCCTTCATGAACATCTAAATGATATCCTTTGCCCATAACACTACAACAGATTCCCAGTTGACCAGCTTGAATCCAGCAGATCTCAAAGTGTGGGGTCTGCAGAACTCGAAGGAGCCCATGCGTTCTAACTCTGCAGAAGTTTCCAATCTCATCTACCACAATTTGTCTCCAGTAGCTACAGTCAAACAGCCAGCGGATGTTTTCCGAACACCCAGGCCACGCTGCCGCTGCTTCTCCTCTGTCTAAATCATTCCTTGCTCTCTACCTCTTTGCCTCATAGCTCACAGGCCATCAGTCTTCCAGCCTTCCCTAATCCCCCAAGTGCATGTGACCTCTCTCCACATAACATTTTGATCACACTTTATTATACTTGGCTTTTTACTCTGATTTTGCAAACTTCTTATTTAACCAACCACACTGTAGTCTCCTTGAAAACAAGCACCATTTCTTATATAATTTCATCCCCTGGGTGTTAGTTACCCACGTCAGTGCTTGGGGTAAAGGAACTGACCAAAAAAATAAGTAGTGACTGATCTGATTCCTGAAACCAGAGCCAGGAGGTTGAATGGTTATAGCTGTTCCCTAAAATGGTTTTCAAAAATTTTTAATCCTTCCCATTTAATACTCTTTCCTTTTACCCTGAAGCTACCAACCAACCAACCAACCAACCAAGAAAAATTCCCCAGGCGTCACAACCTAGCCTTGTCTTTACTTCCACCCAGGAATGGGCATTTTACTTTATTGATTCGTTGTAAAATTTTTATGAGCATAGTCTGTGTGCCAGATGACAGTGAACAAGACAGGTGGTCCCTGCCTAAAGACCACAGAGCTGACCAATAATAAATACATACAAGTGTACATACATAAGAATGAACAGAAGTACACTTATGAAAAGTGATTTAACAGGAAGGGTATATGAGACAGGTGGTCAAGGAATGGAAGGGCTCTCTGGGAGGTAATATTGAATTGAGACCTGAATGTCATAAAGATCTGGAGCAGAGCATTCCAGGCAGAGGAAGCCCATATACAAAGGCTGTGGGGTGAGAAAAAGCCCAGTATGTTCTAACAAAAAAAAAGGTGGGGGGTCAGCATGCCAGGGGGTAGACGGTGAATGGGGGAGAAGGAAAGAAAGTAGGTAGGTGTCTTTCTTGTTAAAAAACAAAAACAGGGACTGGGCATAGCGGCTCATGCCTGTAATCCCAGCACTTTGGGAGACTGAGGCGGATGAATCACAAGGTCAAGTGATCGAGACCATCCTGGTCAACATGGTGAAACCCTGTCTCTTCTAAAAATACAAAAATTAGCCAGGCATGTTGGTGGACACCTGTAACCCCAGCTACTCAGGAGGCTGAGGCAAGAGAATCACTTCAAGCCAGGAGGCAGAGGTTTCAGTGAGCCAAGATCATGCCACTGCACTCCAGCCTGGCAACAGAGCAAGACTCCATCTTAAAAACAAAACAAAACAAAAAAAAACCTTTATTTCTACTGACAATAATTGCAACTATTTTTGGTACAATGTGATGTTGTGACACATTACATTGTGGAATGGGCAAATCAGTATAATTAACATATCCATCACCTCATATAGTTATCATTTCTTTGTGGTGAGAACATTTAATTTTTTTATTATACTGTAAGTTCTGGGGTACATGTGCAGAATGTGCAGGTTTGTTACATAGGTTTACACCTGCCATGGTGGTTTGCTGCATCCATCCCCCATCATCTACATCAGGTATTTCTCCTACCTTCCTCAATCCCCCACTCCCTCCTATCCCTCCCCTAGCCCCCCACCCCCTGACAGACCCCAGAGTGTGATGTTCCCTTCTTTGTGTCCATGTGTTCTCACTTTTGTTGCCTGTGTTTTTGGGGTCATATGCAAGAAATTGCTGCCCAGACCAATGTCATGTAGCTTTTCCCCCATGTTTTCTTCTAGTGTTTTATACTTTCAAGTCTTACATTTAAGTCTTTAATACATTTGGAATTGAATTTTGTACAAAATGTGAGATAAAAATACAAAATCAATCCTCTACATGTAGATGGCCAGTTTACCCAGCAGCAATTGCTGAAGATGCTGTCCTTTCACCAATGTGTTCTTGGCCCTTCTGTTGAAAAATCTATTGGTTATAGATGCATGTGATTTACTTCTGGTCATTCTATCCCGGTTCCACTGGTCCTTGTGTCTATTTTTTTGCCAGTCCCATACTATTTTAATTACCATAGCTTTGAAATATAGTTTGAAATAAGGTGTATCCTGCTTCGTTCTTTTGCTCAAATTTACTTGGGCTATTTGGGGTCTCTTGTGATTCCACATGAATTTTAGGATTGTTTTCTATTTCTATGAAGAATGATATTGGAATTTTGATAGGGATTGCATTAATCTGTAGATTACTTTCAGTAGACATTTTAACAGTACTGATTCTTCCAATCCATGAAGATGGGATATCTTTCCATTTGTGTCATCTTCGATTTCTTTCATCAATGTTTTACAGTTTCCAATATACAGAATTTTCACCTCCTCAGTTAAATTTACTCCAGGGTTTGTTTGCTTTTTTAAATGCCATTGTAAACTGGGTATTTTTCTGCCAACTCTCACTTCTTCTATTAAACATAGTCCTAGCCAGAGCAATCGGGCAAGGAAAATAAAAAGCAGCCAAATAGGAAAGTAAGAAGTAAAAGTATGCTTAATGATGACATGATCTTATGTGTAGAAAACCTTAAAGATTCCACAAAAAATCTCTTAGAACTGAGAAACAAATTTAGTATAGTTTCCGGTTACAAAATTAGCATAGAAAAATCAGTAGCATTTTTATATACTAATAAGAAATTATCTGAAAAAGAAAATAGGGAGGCGTCTTGAGGCAGAAGGAGGCATTTTTACCTTCTCAGTGTGTTTTAGAAAACCTGTCCCTACTTTATAAACCCATAGACTCTTCCCCCAGGGGATATGCATATGTAAAATACTGAAATTTTCAAAGGAAAGAACTAAATGTCCAAAGAAGGTAAGAAAAAAAAAATTACACTTACCATAGGAAACAGCACATACTCTCTGAGGAAATCTTGAGAATCAAACTGATTATAGTCTCCAAAATCAGCTGAGAAGAAAAGAAGGTAGAAGGCTGGTATTTATTATATGAAATTAAAGATGAAATAAAATAGGGCAAACTCATCAACACATTATTATTCACATGTCATCCTATTTTCTCACTATTATTAAATAAAAATAGTGCCGAGATATGTTTGACATAGTTACTTAGATATAACAACATGGTAAATACCAGCATGTAAGCACTACTAAACGATCCTTTAGAAATAATGAAATTTGAAAACAACTCCTAAAGGTCACTTCAAAAATTTTAAACAAACCTGTATTTATCTGTTTGTTAAACATGCATCAATTTGTATCTTAAGAACATCTGCCAAGGGGACTTTTTAACTCAAGGTTAATTTGGAGAACTGAAGAGCCAAACCCATCTGCATCTTTTCATATATTTGCAGCTGGAAATTCCCACTGTAAATCACCCTTGGCAAGCAACCTCAAATATCTTTACACCTCCTAAATAATTTCACACGTTACAAGATGCCAAAAATTCTGTTTTCCTGTTTTCATCTCAGAGTGGTACAGTTTGAGCATATGCAAAATGAAATATATAAATGTCTTGCTTCTTATCTCACTTGCTCTCCTAAAAACTAAACCTGCATGAAACTTTAATTTCATGTAAAATATTTAGCATCAGATAGAAATGGATCTAGGTATCTTTAAGGTAACGAGACATAGAATGAGAGGATACATACACACAAGCATGCACCAATGTTGAGAAGTTGCTGAGAAGGTAAAAAATAAACATGAGCCTACAAACTCAGCATGTAACTAGTTACCAATTAGGTGCAGCATTCAAGAATAGCAAAAATTATGCACTCTGCCTATTTCCAAGTTCAATCATTGGTTATCACATTCCACCACAACTTATATTTCTATTAATGTATCTTTCTAAAAACTTCAGTAAGGGTTCTCAAAAAAGTTATTTGAAAAGTATTAGAGGAGGTTTTATCGGACTCAACAGCTAGCTTCAAGAACCCAATGAAAATGGAATCTGGAGTAAGTTCACCAAATTCCTCAAGGATCTTCCAATATCCAGGATGCCCACAATAAGCCTAATGATTGAGTAGTGAGAGGAAAGAGTACAATGCAGTAAACTAAGTTTTTTATTTATTTGTTTAATTTTCTTAAAGACAGGGTCTTGCTCTGTCATCCAGGCTGGGTGTAGTGAACTGATCATAGCCTACCGCAGCCTCAAACTACTGGACTCAGGCAATCCACCCACCTCAGTCTCCTGAGAAGCTGGGACTACAGGTGTGTGCTCCCATTCTGGGCTAATTTTTTAGTTTTACTTTTTTTTTGTAGAGACAAGGCCTCGTTTTGTTGCCCAGGGTGGTCTCAAACTCCAGTAAAGTCAGCATTCCTGGATGCTGGCTTCAAGTAATTCTGTCGCCTTGGCCTCCCAAAGTGCTGGGATTACAGGCATGAACCACCACACCCATCCCAACGAAAGCTTTTTAAAAGGAGAAAGACTCAATTTGAAGATGAGGGACATATTGATCTT
The DNA here is from genome assembly GCA_963573925.1 of Callimico goeldii. NCBI lineage: Eukaryota > Metazoa > Chordata > Mammalia > Primates > Cebidae > Callimico > Callimico goeldii. Next base: position 4,999 of record CAUYOR010141834.1, read on the forward strand.
CACCATTATTTCAACAATGCTACCACTGATTTCTCTATCGTAACTGGCCGCTGTTTCTTCTCCTTCCAATCTTTAAGCAGACAGAGGCGACACATCAGATTTTGCCTGTTTCCATCTACAGAATTACAACAGAGGCTAACTGTATGGGAACTGTACTTCGAACCAAAATTGCTAAGTTGTTAACACTCCACAATGAAAGAGGTCAGGAGAAGGGCTGCCTCTTCAGACATTTAGATCCGAGATGCTTCCATTCAGTCCAATGTTTGGGATGGGAAGTCAGTTCACACCTTCTGAAACAACATTCCACGCAGCAAGAACCCAGCTGCTGGCTGGCTCACACTTGCAGAGAAGCTGATTTTTAAGAAAATCACTAAAAGGAAAAGTTTCTCTTCAACAATAATATTACCGTGTTCCCGCTTATTTAAAAACATGTTTTTAATTTTCCTTTTTTGAGACGAAGTCTAGCTTTGTCACCCAGGCTGGAGTGCAGTGGTGCAATCTCGGCTCACTGTAACCTCCGTCTCCCAGGTTCAAATGAATCTCCTGCTCCAGCCTTCTGAATAGCTGGGATTACAGGCGTGTGCCACCATGCCTGGCTCATTTTGGAATTTTTAGTAGAGATGAGGTTTTACCACGTTGGCCAGGCTGGTCTCAAACTCTCGACCTCCAGTGATTCACCTGCCTCGGCCTCCCAAAGTGCTGGGATTACAGGTATGAGCCACCGAGCCAGCCTATCTTGCTTTCAATATGACTGAAGGCAGTTAAACCACCACTCAATAAGCCATAATATATAAATATACAAATAAAGTCCCCCACATAACAATTTAGAGAAGGCAAAAACCAGGTATGTAATATAAACGTATACAGGACAGGATGAAAGATAAATTCAGTCCAATACACATTTGTTGTTTCATGTTACAATCATGGATTTTAAATCTCTCTTTAACTGCATTAGAATATATAATACTATAATGTTGAACACTATCACACTCTAAGAAGTTGTGATAGTAACACCTTTATAGCATCAAGTCACAGAATGTGACCATATTGTGCAGTGGAGTAATTCTGAGAAAATCTTCCACAAACCCTGAAATGTAGCCTTAATTAAAGGCAGAATAAAAGCTGCTATTTCCTCAAATAAAACTGTAATTATACAAGCATGAGAAGTTTGCAAACGGCTTTGAGAAATCTACTACCCGGCCACCAAAAATCACTAACTTTGTATTTTTCATGTAAGATAACTTAAAATGAAAAGGGAGCATTGTTAAGAGATCATTTAAGTGAATCTAACTTCTCAGAGAGGCCAGCAACACCATGATCCAACAGAAAATGGGATTTCACATGCTGCTCGCTCATAACCATGCCTTACCTTGCACAGCTAGGCCGGCTAGCCGAATCACCTGTTCCAGCGTACATCGTAATCGTCCTTCAAGTATATCTTTTTTGACTTGCAGGTAATACTGATATCTGTTCATGGGAATAGAGGAACAAACAACCTTAAAAACACACACTTGGAATATATTCCCACACATAGATGCCTCTAGATGTGAAACCTTGTGTACGCAGCAGGATACGCAGGTGATGCTGATAGAGGTCATTTCTATAAAAGATGGAATGTGACCTCTGCCTGTGTTTATCTTTGTTTGATGTAGCAGGTGCCATATCCTGTTCATTCTGAGCTTGAGAGGATTCTCATAGCATCACTTATTTGTAGGCCAGCAGGATAATCTACTGATAAGGACCAGGTCTTCATAACAGACTCCAAGAATGAAAATGCTCTTGCACACCTGGATACCCACGACAACACGACTGCCAAAGCTACATTCAACAGTGCGCCTTCCTGAATGCATTCTAGAAACACATCGCCTTTCAAACTCAAAAGTTTGGTAGGGCAGATCACAAACAGGCCAAATAATCTGTAATTCCACTGAGAAATCAAATACAGTTTTCACCTTACATATCTGTGAATCATAAAAACCCAATCTGAAGCAACTTTCCAAACTGAAGTAAATTCTCAAACCAGCAAAGTACAGATGGACAGAACTGTGCCCAAACACATGAAGTCTCAGACTAGACAAGTATCCTCAGGAGCTAATACAGTGTATTGTTTCCCTACCAATAAAACAGCACTCTTTTTACCTAAATATTTAGAAAACCTCTCACTCAAGACTTCTATTTCCAGTATTCTACTTCCTTTGACGATACTCTCAACACAAAGTCACCACTAAAAAAAAAAAAAAAAAAAAAATCACACTTTTCTAGCATTAGTTCCTGATATAAGCTAACAACGCTTTTGCTCCTGGTAACTGTAACTCACTATTTTAACTTCAATTTGGCATCTCAATCAAGGAAACCCAGAAGTGACTCAAAGCCCAACTTTCCTGGAGAGAGGCAATCAGTGCTGAGAGCTAACTACTGCTGGCTCCACCATGATGATGTCACAGCTGTCATTACACATCAATCAATCCAATGCCTGTTTGTGGGAAGGAATTGGGCTCCATGCAAACTCCAGTAGAATCCCATACTTCTTATCTGCTCTTGTACGTACTGAACAGGGTAAAGACAACAACGCCACTCTTTGGTGGGAAAAACCTATACTCAAATCAGAAGGGCAAACACTGGGAGCTACTTAAAAAGCCTTTTTAGTCAAACCTAATATGAACTAGAAAAAAATCACAAAGCAAAACAGAAAGCAAAATCTCAAGGTAGAAGAAAATGGTAAATTTCACCGATTCCTGATAATTATAAAATGTTTGAATCTCTACATGCCATTCACATTCCTTTTTGTCCTTCTTGAGTGGTTTTGACTTATTTGCTGCTCTCCAACCCAGGAAGACAAACAGATCATTTTAACCCATAGCTATCATGCACTTTCTATGGGCCTAAGTCTGCTAGATGCTGAGGAGTATCTCAGAGACTGCTAAAGCATTCTCTGTCTTACTTACAAGGATGCATATCTCTTTTTGACCACTGTGATCATGTTTCTGTCTAGTGTACTATCTAAGGGTTCAGTGATCAAGAACCAAGGAGTAAAACATTTGAAAAGGTGCTATCCTGGCATTATCTGCCAGAGGTAAGCTTTGTTACCTGTCACCTTGGAGATGAAAATGACCACCTAAGATTATTTATTAGTGGATACCTTTGGGAGTCGACCAGTAACCAATTAATCTGCCAGCAAAACAATAGCTCTAGTTTTTAAAAATCTGCGGCTTCCAACTTTCATCTACAACTATCACTTCTATAATGTGCCAGCAAGTTCTGTAACAGATCCATTCTATCCTAGGAAACAGTGACTCACAATCCACCAGCAAGGAACACCAGGAGCGTTCCTAATCATGTAGGTTGGGTGTAGGATTTTGCTGGAATATAAAATCAGGAGCTGAAGAAAGCAGGGCTGTCTTCTGGAAGCCATCCAAACCAGGAGAGAATCTAAACGTCAGCAGTGATATGGGGCTAGTACCATGAGATTGTGGGTACCACCATTAAGACTGCAGAGCCGAGAATGAAATTCAAACCACTTTGGAAATTGTTTGGTTGGTACAGTTTTACACAAAAGGCAGTTTTAAAAAATATTACAATTCTATCTAATACGATGACTAAAAGACAATAGGAGTTGAAATTCTATTTCTAGAATGCCTACTCTTTGCTTATTTTTCATTAGTAATTCAATTATAACAGTAGTAAAACATAACGGTGAATTCTATTTTGGAAACATGCAATTTCATGGAAGTACACTCCACCCTGTCATAGCTTTGGGTGGAGGGGAAAAGGAAAAAAAAAAGCAATTTTTGTGCCAGGAAAGTAAGTATTTGCCAACTTTCCAAAGAGATCCTCTTTGAAAACCCAAGCTCACAAGGAAAACTTTTTAATATTTTTCATATTCAAAGACCTGGAAACAGGCCATCTGACTCTTGAGGCCTGATGAAAGGTTTTAGGTTAGGATTCTGCTCTTCCTCTAAGAATTGGTGAACATAATTATGCTTCTTGAATAAAGGTAAAATTTTGTATTTTCAAATTTTGCTTTTAAAGATTAATTTTTTATTAAATGCAGATTTCTCTGAGTGAAATTAAAAAGGCTGCCTAATAATCAGTGTTATTAAACATTACTAATGGGAGCTAACATGCTATGGCTGAGTCTCTGGGGGCCTCATCTAGGATAAGTGACTTTTCCAAGTCACTTCCTCCCCCAGGAGTTTGAAAGATAAAGTTTGAAAAAATGCCCTATTGGGTCAAATCAATAGAGCCATTGGTACTTTCAACAGAGGTATCAAAGGACTCTTTCAAAATTATACCCCGTAACAGTATCTTCAACACTAAGAGATGAGTGGCTAAGATCCTTATGCTCTTTTAAATTCATGTATGAGGAATTCATCTCAGCACATCTGCTACTGTGTTTTACAGTTCTGTTCATTCTTCTGAGTGAGCAAGTCCGTGTGGTGTTCTGGAAAGCATGGGCTAGATGACCACAGAACTACGAATAAGGCAGCAGGAACTCTGAGGTCGGGTACGTGTTGCTATTAACATATTTCCCCCACCCCTCCCCACAGGTGAAATCTTCATTCCAAGTCCAGTTCAGCAGATGTGCCCCAAACAGGGGACAGCCACGTAAAATGGTCAAAACCTTGGGATCTGAGTTTGGTCATACTGCCACCACAGTAGGCAACATGCTCAGCCTAAGTCACAGGATGGGGAAGAGAGGAGGAGCAGGACCCCTGCCACAGCTCCAAATGTCTGCTGCTCTCCAATGGGGTCACGCCCACCTAACTCGTTACTCCTGGGACCATCTTTCGGACCAGTAAAATGGGAATGGAAATGGGAAGTGATTATTGCTCCCAAGTGAAAGTGTCCAGAGCCAGTGACTGGTTCTCCACCTCTGCTTCCCTTTGCTCTGAGACCTGCATGAGCAGGGAGGGCCTGCTGTTAGTGAGCCTGAGCCCTGGGCATAGAGGGCTGGGAGCAGAGCCTCAGACAACCCACAGTGGCAGGTGGGCAGCAAATAAACCTTTGTTTGTAAATCCACAGAGGCGTGGGGGTCATACAACATTGCAGCATGATGGAGCCTAAGCTGTTTAATAAGGGAAGGATTTTTAAAATCCCAGTCCAATCCTTTCACTTTTTAGAGAAGGCAACTGTGCTGAGGGAGGAGAATGACTTGTCCAAGGTAATACTGCTTCCTTAAAGACCAGGTCAGAACCAGATCTGAGCATGGACAACCACAGAGGGGAAGGCAGGATCTGACTCCTGCCCATTCTGGGCAAGCCACCAATTTCACTGAAGTCTAAAAATGAAAGCAAAAACAAAACGCCACTACCTGTTGATTTTTATGATGTTTCTAAGGAAGGGCTGCAATCCCCAAGCTTTTCCCCATTCAAACTTAGACAGTCTGTGCCACAGCATTTGAGGCAAATGTTGGAATGAGAAACTTTTCCATAAAATCCTATTACAGAACATATTTCATACTGTGGCCAATGGTTATTCAGATCTGTTTTTTCTCCTGGCAGCGACCTCTGGGATATTTCACTTTTCTCCCCCAGAGACAGAAGGAAGGGAAAGAAGACTGAGTTAAACATTTTTACTACCTGTTAACAACTTTGTAAGAAGGATAGAGGGATAGAAGTAAAATCGACAGACCAGAGTTTCTGGTTGTAGGCTTCTCCCTAGAAGGAGAAGCTGTGTCCAACAGCAGGTACAAACTGAGCCCTTGTGTATATGTATTTCTAAATGCGGATTTTTTAAAAGTAAAATGCAATTCATCATCAGTATCACACACAGGTCTTCACTTGTTTGCACCAAGTAGCTTCTATATTATGGATCGTAAAAAATGTTATGCAAATTTGATAGCACATATCAGCCATGTATTACTCCTTCTCCTCCTACTGCTCGAGGAGGTCTGAGCAAATAAGAAACTCTCTTTCATAGTTAAAATGAGAGCACTCTGTAAGCTCTAACTACCAACCTGCAGTATCTCTATCATCACAACACAGCTCCTGGTCTGCTCTTCCCTCCTCTAGAGCTCAAATGTAGTAAAATCTACCTATCTCTCTCCATAGCCATGCTCAGTAGGGATGTGACAATTTGGAGAAAGGGGCCATCCTTAAGTTCCTCACTTTTTGAAGCCTTTCCATAAAACTATTGGAGTGGAAGACCAGACCAGGACCCAGAAAGACAAATTGTCTTGTCATTGTTACTAAGAGCAGGGTAAGACTTAAAATGGGCCTTCCTCACTAGAAAACTTCCTTCATAACTAGCAATATCAGAGGAATCTTGCTAGAATGTACTGGAATCCATTTCTCCCAAGTGCCGCATGTATCGAAGTGCCAGGCAGCACTGCTCTCTGGCTGTTACATTGTGCAAATGGAAACGTTTTTCTACTATAAAAGACAAAAAAAGAGGGGACTGAGGACATGGAGTCCTAGAGTCCTCGGGTATGGGAGAGCAAAGGGGAATAATTTTAAATCTTAGATTGACAGAGATACCCACAGGAGGGAACCAGCACATTCCAGCCATTCCAGTGGGTGTTCACAGCTGTAAATCCAGATAATGGACAGGGTGGCCCTTGCTGTTCTCAGTCTGCCAAGACCAGATAAATACTATGTATGCAGGCATGCAACCAGATAAACCTGAATGCCTGCCTCCCTCCCTCCCTCCTTCTCTCCTCAAAACTCTTGAGAAGAATCTCAGCTGGTGACTATTAAAGTCTAATAATGTGCTTGGTGCCTGACCCATGCACTATCTAAAAGCTTTTACATTTAATGACTGTTCAAGTTGACAGTGAATTAAAAGTCTGCACTATCTAACAAACTACAAAGCGAACACTCCTGCAACCCTGGCAAAACTGAATAACCTCGGGGCGGAGGGAGGTGGGGGGGCAGGAGCACAAACAAACAAAAGGAAAAAGCTAAAACTAAAACTCTAGCAAAGATTCCCCTTAAAAGGGAAAGTTTTCCTCTAGCCTTTTTCACACTACAAGCCAATACGTGTACCTGCATGAAAAGAAAAACGTGCATCTACCCAAACGCAGACAAGATTTTCTTGGCAAAATTCAAGTCTAGAAGTTTTCAACATTCAATGATCGATAAATACCCTATTTTGCCAGAGACACCCAACTTCTTAATAAGATTCCCTCAGTTTCGACGAGCCAAAGATTGCAATTATTTCCTAAAAAGGATAATATTTGTTTAAATGCATACAAACACACACACACAGGCCTTAACTAGTGAAAAAAAAGGCCAATGATAGCAAGGTGTTGCGAAAGAGAAAGGCAAGCCACGGCCTGATCCTTGCTTTCTGCTCTTGAACTCCTGCATTAATTATAACAAATTACAGGGAATCCAAGTCGTGTTTATAAGTATAATCAATTCCCTAATAGTAGCCTATCATTTAACCAGGAGTTCTGTTGCAAAAAGAAAAAATCATTTCTGAAATACATCACAGAGGCAGAGAGGATGTCCTGACAGCACTTCTTTCTGTCCTGTCCTATGCTATTGGGTACGGATTTCTTTATAACAATCAATCCATAAGACTTAAAAGAGCCCGACACGTTTCCCTGCTGTGGGCTGTGATGCCCTGAACTAGGGAAACATGCCAACAGAGGTAGAAATACTGAGCCTCAAAAGAAAATACGGTGCTAAAGTGTCTGATGTTAAAATGAAATGAGTCTGTTTTGATCTGTCTTAAAAATCTCCAATGACTTGGGAAAGTTTTGCAGTTCCTCAAAAAGTTAAAGAATTATCACATGATTCAACAATTATGCTCCTCGGTATACAGCCATACAAACTGAGAACACATGTTCACACAAAAACTGATATATGAATGGCAATGTTATTCACAGAGCTGGAAAGAGGAAACAACCCAAAAGTCTAAGAGCCAATGAAGGGATAAACAGAATGTGGTCTTTCCACACAACGGGATGTTATTCGGCCATAAAAAAGAATGATGTATCAATACACGCTGTAACACGGATGGACTTTGAGGCATCATGCTAAGTAAAAGATGCCAGGCATAAGAGTCATATCTTGTATGATTCCGTTCATAAGAAATGTCCAGAATAGGCAAATTAATAGAGACAGAAAATAGATGAGTGGTTGACAGGGGCTGAGGGGAAGGGAGGCTGAGGAATGCCTCCTAATGTTTTGAAATCAGACAGGGACAGTGGTACACAGGTTTGCTAAAACACTACAAGCCAATAAACTGTATACTTTAAATTGGTTAAAATGATGAATTTACTCAGCACCATAAGACAAGGTGATGAGAAAAAAATCATTTTAATGGTAGATTTACGTCATGTGGATTTTCGTTAAAAAAAAAAACGGAACAAAATACCCAATGATCCTCATCAGGAAAAGTCTGAACTCCCAACAGCACACCAGGCTCTTCACGATCTAGTCCAAACCACTTTTTTTTCTTCCAACTTCATGTCCCACCACACCCCCCATACCTGAGCTGTCCTAAGGATGAGTTGCTCCCCATTGGTTGCCACGTTCTTTCCTGCCTTGTTGCCATTTCCCCAGTCCAACCACCCTTGCCCATCCGCCTCCATTTGCCCAATCATCTGTCCATGCTCCAAGGCTCAGATGAAATGTATCTCCTTTCCAAAAGCTTCCCAAACCCTCTCAACAAGTTAGTGAACATTTTGACACCCGCCACAATACTTCCCCCAGACCTCTCCTGCACTGGCACCAGCTCCTTCCCAACTCCATTGTGATAAGTACCTGGCACGAAGTAGATGCTCAATAAAAATTTCTGAGTAGAAGAAATACTGACAGAGAGACAAAGACAGAAGAAAGGAGGGAGAGAGGAAGGAAGATTACTCCCCTCCTAGTAATTAGACACTATTTCTATAATATGAAAGAGCACCTAAAAGTTCTAGAAATGAAATTCATTACACAGGCAGGAAGTCTTGAGAAACTACCCTTTCTCAAGTCCTTATCCAAAGAGCAAAACTACTCCTGCAGTGTGAAATGTTTATTTATTCGTAAATGACTTAAACTGATCTCTGAGCTACCAAGCAGCAAAGAAAAAACTCAGGAGTGAATCAGTTAGGAACCAACGGCATTAAACAAACCCTCCAGGTGGGCAAAGGCGCACAGATCAGGGAATACCAAGGCTCCATGCTAATCAGCCAACCAAAACCACTCCTCTAAATTGCAGCTGTCAACTATATAGCCTCACCCCTCTTACCCTAGCAATAAATATGTCTTGACTCATCAGCTCAAAATACACACCTGCCTGCCCTGAAAATCATGTGTTCATAGTATTACCTACAATTCCACTGTGGGGAAAGAAAGCTTAAATTATATCTGGAAGCTGGGTGAGTCAATTGCCCAAAGATTTGTCTTCTTGGTCAACAGCCAGGTTCCCAGCTAAGAATTCTGCATAACATCCTTGAAGCTTTGGTGAGCCAGCAGGTGAAAGTGCAGTGTTGCTATTACCGATAGGCTGGTCTGATGGATAAAATACACAAAAATTAACAAATGTAAGGCAAGAAGATCATCTCTGTGGATGGGCACGAGGTCTTCCCTGGAATCCCTAATTAAAGGTAGTTCCTACCTTTTCACAGGCAAGTAAGTGCTAAAAGATGTCAATTCTCTGTCGATGAAGTAATGTCCCAGAAATGAGTAGGAAATACTATGTGCTTAATAAATGTTTCATGAACGAATAAGGCAATGGAAATAAATACTTAATTCTATGTCCCTCGAGACTATGACAAAAATGGAAAGAACAGAATTTCCTGTCAAAAGCAGAGGTTCACGTCTGTCATCTAGGCACCTTGGGAGGCTGAGGTGAGAAGACTGCCTCAGGCGAGGCCAGCCTGGGCAACATGGTGAGACAAAGGGCAGGGGGAGGACAGAGAGAGAGAAGGGAGGGAATAAAGGAAAGAGGGAGGGATGGAGGGGGAGGGAGGGAGAGGGAGAGGGAGACAGAGACAGAGAGAGAAAAGAGAGGGAAGAAGGGAAAGAGGGAGAGATGGAGAGATGGAGGGGTGGGGAAGGAAATTAAGGAAAGGAAGAAAAGGAAGAAGAAAGAGAGGGAGGGAAGTAGGAAGGAGGGAAGACAGATAGATTAGCTCCATGTGGTGGCACACACCTATAATCCCAGCTACTCAGGAAGTAGAGGTGGGAGGCTCAGTTGAGCCCAGGAGTTTGGAGGCTGCAGTGAGTTGTGACTGCACCAGTGCACTCTAAGCTGAGCAACAGAATGAGACCCTGTCTCCCCACTAAAAAAGAAAGATGAAAAAGCAACTCCCAGCCCACGTTTAGTCATACAGCTAGGCACATTACCAGTCACCACAGACTCTACATGGATGGAAATGCCATCTACATTTCTTACTCCAGCATCTCTGTCATTGTAACCCTGAGCCCACTTTCCAAGTTTTGTCCCTAAGAGCCAGCCAAGGCTAATTTTAAACTCTGGTTGATGCTTTATCAGCCCGTCTAAATTTTGAAAATTTCAAATTGCTGGCTTCTGGGCTTTAGTGCCTGATCACCACAGGTGACGAAGATGCATTTTCCCATATTCACAACTTAAAAATATCTGAGTACCTTCTGGGCATGGTGGCTCATGCCTGTAATCCCAACATTCTGGGAGGCTGAGGCAGGCAAATCATTTGCGGTCAAGAGTTCAAGACCAGCTTGGCCAACATGGTGAAACCTTGTCTCTACTAAAAACACAAAAATTAACCAGGCGTGGTGGCTCGCACTTGTAATTCTGGCTAACTTGGGGGGCTGAGGCAGGAAAATCACTTGAACCTGGGAGGCGGAAGTTTCAGTGAGTAGAGATCGCACCACTGCACTCCAACCTGGGCGACAGAGCGAGACTCTGTTTCAAAACAAAAAATCAGAGTATCACACAAGTAAACCATATTAAAAGAACACCTAAAACACAGACATAAAAAACAAATAAGAGCTGGATGGGATATTTATCAGAAATAGTAAAAAAGACTGGGCGCAGTGGCCCACGCCTGTAATCCCAGCACTTTGGGAGGCCTAGGCGGGTGGATCACGAGGTCAAGAGATCGAGACCATCCTGGTTGACATGGTGAAACCCTGTCTTTACTAAAAATACAAAAAATTAGCTGGGCATGGTGGCGCGTGCCTGTAATCCCAGCTACTCAGGAGGCTGAGGCAGGAGAATTGCCTGAACCCAGGGGGCGGAGGTTGCGGTGAGCCGAGATCGCGCCATTGCACTCCAGCCTGGGTAACGAGAGCGAAACTCCATCTCAAAAAAAAAAAAAAAAAGCTGCAATGAGAACTGAAATCTGTCTGAAGGCTTGATTGAGGACAGAGAATCCACTTCCAAGTTCACTCTTGTAGTTGTTGGAAAGCCTCATTACCTCACTGGTTGATGGAGCTGTAGCAGGTTGAATTGTATCTCACAAAAAGATATGTTCATAGGTTCCAACTCCTGGTACCTGTAAATGTAACCTTATTTGGAAATAGGATTTTTGCAGATATAATCAAGTGAGGATGAGGCCATGCTGGATTAAAGTAGACCCTTAATCTAATGACTAGTATCCTTATTAAAAAGAAAAGCCACACAGAGCACAGAGACATGCACATACACAGGGAAGAAAGCCATGTGAAGATGGAGGCAGAGATTGCAGGAATGCAGCTACAACCAAGGAACACCAAGGATTTCTAGGAGCTATGAGAAGCTAGGGAAGAGGCAAGGAGGGATTCTTCTCTAGAGCCCTCAGAGGGAACATAGCCCTGCTGGCACCTTCATTTTGGACTTATAGCCTCCAAAACTCTGAGATGATACATTTCTGTTGTTTAAAGCCATCTAGTTTGTGTTAATTTGTTAGAAAGCCCTAGGAAATGAATATAGAGGCTTCCTTTAGTTCCTTGCCACTTGGACCTCCCCACAGGGCTACTTCCTGATATGGAAACTAGCTTTCCAAAGTGAGTAATCCAAGCAAGAAATAGAGTGTGAGAGAACACTCAATATGGGAAACACGGTCTTTTATAACCTAACCTTAGAAATGACATCCCATTACTGCTGCTGTTCTATTATTTAGAAGTGAGTCAACTAGTCTAGCCCATGCTCAAGGAGAGGGGATTACACCAGGGTATGAATATCAGGAGTCAGGAATCATGTGGAGTAATCTTAGTGACTACCTAAAACAATGGTGCCAGGCCTCGATGATGCTCTCTAGATGTTCATGACTTAGTGGGAAAAATGAATGTGTATATAAACAAGTGATAGTCTATGTGTTAGATATAGCAAGGCAGGCTTTGAAACTGGAAAATGGAACTGGAATTTGAGTCCTGACACCATTATTTACTAAATCCTTCTGGATGACTTACTAAAGGTCTCTGAGCCTTATCTTTCTCATCCGCTTAAATGGGAGATAATGCTGTCATTATAGCATATATAAGATAAGCATGCAAAACCATGTTGTATGGTATCAGACATACAGTAGGTGCTTATTTATGAGTAATAGGATTATTTTAGGTATTTTAGCAGTGGTAAGTAACCAGTAAGAAAACGTAATCACTGTTAATGAGATGACGTATTTAATATAGCATCTTTGTTAATAGTGTCTAAAACTAGTTAAGATCGCCTGATTTACCTGAGCCGGCGGGAAAAACCGGCCCCATGAGCATCCTCTGGGCTGGCCCAGTGCACAGGGGGAGAAGCTCCATGACTGGTCCTCCCTCTGTCAGCCCATGTGGCCGCCATGACCTGGAGCACCACCACCCAGGACGCCCACCAGCTCAACAGCACCACATTGACGTGGCAGCTCTTCCCCGCCTGCAACCACTGCTGTTGACTAGCATCACGCTGCAGCTCTTCTTCTGTGTGGGCCTGGCCTTCATCGGTCTGGACTTCTATTACTCCTCCAGCAGCATCAAGGAGCTAGAGTACAACTACACTGGCCACCCGAGCACCAGGAACTGTTCCGTGTGTGCCACGGTCTGCCAGGGCTGGGCACCACCACCTACCTGCTCATGTGCCTGGTACTTCTCACCGTCTGAGCTCTTCCAGGGCCCCGTGTACTCCTACTACGCGCTGACCAACTTCTATCAGAACAACCGGTGGTACGCAGTATGCTGTGACAATGCATAGCTGAGCAGGCTGCCCAGCACACTGCACCACCTGGTCAATGGGCACATCCCCTGCACCACCTGCCTATCGCGCACCCTGCAGCGCCATCAACAGCCTCTTCAATGATTCCTTCTCGCTGTGGCACCAGCACCAGTCCTGCGGGCCCTGCATGTAGGTGCCATGCTATTGCACTGCACCGGAGCTACCGCACTGCACCAGCATCGCCCAGTAGACTGACTACACCCTCAAGTTCCACAACCCACTGCATGTCAACTGTAGCCTGGTACTGGCCTTGCATGGCACGGCACCCCTACTCCACTGGCGCCGGCCAGTCTACAATAAGTTCAGCCCCATCCCCAACAACACGGGCTTCATCAACCAGGACTTCGTGGTGTGGATGCTCATGGTGGCGCTGCCCACATTCTGCGAGCTGTATTTGCACATCTGTTAGGGCAACTACTCAACCTCGGGGCGCCTACGGCGTCAACAATGCCTACAACTATCCTGTGCGTGCATTTGGCAGCCACAAGCTCCGCATCTTCAGCAGCATCTTGTGGATGGGTGGCAAGAACCCCTTCCTGGGCATCGCCTACCTGGTCGTCAGCTTCCTCTGCATCCTCACCGGCTTTATCATTCTGGTCACCTACATTCAGTACCAGGACCAGAAAGATGACGCTGATGAGGAGGAAGGGTGATTCCAGCTTTCCAACGACCCTTCCTGCTGCTTGCTAAAACTCTCACGAGCTTCTTTCAGCCTCTCCCCTTTACCCCTCATCCTATTCCAGTCTCTCCTCACTTTTTCTACCTTTGTGAATGAGGGGGCCAGAGAAGGGACTAACCCCCTTGCTCTTGGGGGCTGCCAGAGTCTCTTGCCTGGTGGTAGAGGGTTGACTGCAGAGTGAAACATCCCTTGCAAACTCTCCCCACCTCCTCCATGAAAACGACTTGCCATGTTAGGTTCTTTAAGTCTGAGAGTGGAAGGAATCCCTGTAGAGACTCATTTTCAACCCCTATCAGAAGAAGAGATTGAGACACCTAGCAATGTGAAATAACTCAGTCAAGATCAGGCAGCTAACAAGTGGTTCCTGATGCTGAGGCTAGAACTTTTGCCACTACAGTACAATGGTTTTCTTTTCTTTGTGGGGAGAGTGGGTTGGAATGGAGAGTGAGGCCCACAAATTACCTGCAGAGGCATGGAGGGGTGTGGGAGAGCATATTTGTTAAATATACAGGTAGATTAGGAGGCATCAACCCCAGAGATTCTGACATAGTAATGCTGAGGTGAGATGCTTGAAGCTGTTTTAACAAACTCCTCTGGAGACCTCCATATTCCCTCAAATTTGGAAATCACTGCTCTGAACCAGGTTGGACCTGAAGCAGTCACCTGAGTCCAGTTTTTCAGGTAGTAATTTGTTCCCAGAGACAGTGACACCATAATGTTGCAGGTTTAGTATGGCTCTCTACCTTAAATATAGTAAGCTATTAATGACTTATAGAATTAATTTTTTTTTAAATCACTATCTCTGAGCTGGGAGCTGTGGCTCATGCCTGTAATCCCAGCTCCCCGGGAGGCTGAGGCAGAAGAATCAATTGAACCCAGGAGGTGGAGGTGGCAGTGAGCTGAGATGGTGCCACTGTACTCCACCCAGCCTGGGTGACAGAGTAAGACTGTCTCAAAAAAATAAAATAAAATATAATAAATAAAATAAAATTTAAAAATCACTATCTCTGGAAAACTAGTTGGTGTACAGACTTGTAGGACAGGGTTTGTGTCAATTCATTTGATATTTTCATATAAAAGCAAACAGGCAAACTTTACCAGGTACTGTGTAGAAACGTGAAAATGTGAGGCCAGTTTGTACAGTTCAGAGGGAATGCTTTGACTGTAGAATCAGATAGCTGCAAGGGATCTTTGAGGGAAAGTAATTTCCCTAAAGTAACATCTATGTCTCCTGGCCCAGTCTTCGTCATTTAATTTGTGTGTGTGTACACGCATGTGTGTGCACGCATGTGTGTGCACACTTACAGAGGGCTTTATTCATACCTTTTCTCTTGGATCCAGAAAATTGTTTTTTTATGTTTGACAATGAAATATGTTTGTTTGTAGTAATCATATTTGAATCAGTACTAAGGCATATATAGTCTTATATGTAAACTAGAATCTTAAGATTATTTGAATCTTTGTGATAATGTTAAAAATCTTAGCTAAAATCATTCCATTGATTTTATTGATTGACTAACATGTTTAAAGGTATTCTAAGAAGCAATAGTTTTATTTTAGAAACCTGTCTTTCATGGCAAAATAGCTTAAAAGAACTTAAAAAAAACCCTTTGTGTTATGTTACCAGTTTACATGCTAAAAGCAAACAGTTATTTGGTATCTGTCAGATAGAATTTCTCAGTGCCTGCTGTCTGTTATAACTGTTTTCCAGTTACTACTCATTCGTTACTACTTATCCTTATTCGTTTAAAGCAGTGCAAAATCTTGAACTGTTTTTTAATCAGTTAAGAAATATTGTATTGAATAGTTTGCATTCTAGTTTTTTGAATCTAGTTACTGAACAGTGAACAATGTGCATGTCACTGACATCTGTCTCAGAGCTTCTGGGACAATAATGATTTAAGAGATTCTATCCATAATTACATATACCAAAATAATTCCAATGTGTTGGCTTCCCAGCTTCTGAACATGACACAATTTTATTATCAGATTTTGTATGGTGACTTTAGGCTATGAAAACATGATTATTATGTGTACATAGAGTAATTTTTATTTGTTATGAATGTTTGAACAGCTCGCTAGCCCAGCCCTCCTCTATTTTGAATAAGAGAGTTTGCTACATTTTTTTTTACTATGTAGTTGAGAATAACATGTATTTTGTCATTTTTAGAATGGTCCGTTTATTTCTATAAAATTTTAAATGAGGCTGGGCCCAGTGGCTCATGCCTGTAATCCCAGCACTTTGGGAGGCCGAGGCGGGCAGATCACTTGAGGTCAGGAGCTTGAGACCAGCTGACCAACATGGTGAAACTCCGTCTCTACTAAAAATACAAAAATTAGCCGGGTGTGGTGGTGTGCACCTGTAGCCCCAGCTACTCAAGAAACTGAGGCAGGAGAATCACTTGAACCCTGGAGGTGGAGGTTGCAGTGAGCTGAGATCATGCTACTGCACTCCAGCCTGGGTGACAGAGTGAGACTCTGTCTCAAAAAAAAAAAAAAAAAGGTTAAATGAGACCATGAAAGTTAAGGGATTCTCATTCTGATTAAATTAACGAATATGGTTCCAGGCCCTATTCTCTGAGTTTTTGAAAGAGAATAAAGCTTATATTTGTCTTTAAAAAAATATCCTGATTTCAGGTAATCTTTAAGGTGTTTGCTCACCCAGGGAAGTTCAGGTACCAGAGGAGGACTTTTTGTTTTTTTTTAACTGTTAAGATAACAGAAGATAATTGAAGAGTTTTGGAAAATAGGTTGGGGGAGGGAGCAGAAATATTTGTGATCTTACTAGCTAACAGAATTGCTGCTTGGTCTGTTACTAAAAGCATTTTGTTTCTCAAGTCTTTCTGTTTGCTTTTCATTCTCCAGGTAAGAAGCGCAATTCCACGCTCTACATAACCATGTTACTCATCGTTCCCGTCATCGTTGCAGGTGCAATCATAGTACTTCTGATTTACTTAAAGAGGTAAGGTAGCTGCCCAGGCAGGCTTTATAGTTACTGCTAGCCTGTTTGCTATGGTTATTACTGTTAGTGCTTGTGTTTTATGTTTGGTCAGTGTATTAGAAGCATGTTGACTGCAAGTGGCTTTTGGGAATATGACATGACAAGGAAGTATTACTATGCCCCTTTCCTTCCTTTCTTCCTTCCTTCCTTCCCTCCTTCCCTCCTTCTCTCCTTCTCTCCTTCCTTCCTTCCCTCCCTCCCTCCTTCCCTCTTTCCTTCCTTCCTTTTTTTTTTTTTTTATTTTGAGATGGAGTTTCGCTCTTGTCACCCAGACTCAAGTGCAATGGCATGATCTCAGCTCACTGCAGCCTCTGCCTCCTGGGTTCAAGCAATTCTTCTGCCTCAGCCTCCTGAGTAGCTGGGGTTACAGGCGCCCACTACCACACCTGGCTAATTTTTTGTATTTTTAGTAGACGGGGTTTCACCATGTTGGCCAGGCTGGTCTCAAACTCCTGTCCTCAAGTGATCCACCCGCCTTGGCCTCCCAAACTGCTGGGATTACAGGCATGAGCCAATGCGCCTGGCCACCATGCCCACTTTCTATTGAAAAACGTGTTGGATTTGTTTTCCGGGGCTCCCTGCTGAAGCACTGTTCCCTTTACATGTGTTTAGGATTGTTGAATAGGCCCTGTATTCACTTTACTCTTTCAAAATCCTTATCTGTCAAGTTAGTCATTAGTTCTTGGAAAGAAGTTTTAGAAATGGAAACAATTACTAATAAAAATGACTGTCTGGGCTGGGTGCCCATGGCTGTAATCCCAGCACTTTGGGAAGCCAAGGCAGGTGGATCAAGAGATTGAGACCATCCTAGCCAACTGATGAAACCTTGCCTCTACTAAAATACAAAAATTAACTGGGTATGGTGCCATGCACCTGTAGTCCCAGCTACTCAGGAGGCTAAGGCAGGAGAATTGCTTGAACCTGGGAGTTGAAGGTTGCGGTGAGCCGAGAACACGCCATTGCACTCCAGCGTGGCAACAGAGCAAGACTCTGTCTAAGGAAAAAAAAAAAAAAAAAAGACTTGTCTGGTATTAATGCAAAGCAGTGTACTACTTAATATTGTGGGGAAGAGAACTTCACCAAGTTGTCACGAATGGATAGTAGTCATTTGTTGAGAATATTTTATTTTCTGTTTCACCATAGGGACTGTTATTTGCTCTTACAGTAAATAACTAAGGTTGGAATAACGTTATTAAGCTGAATCCAAAACCAATATTTTATCATTATTTTAACATTTATTTTATATATATTGAACAGTATTATATATATATAAAATGCCTATTTGTGAAGCAGGCACTGTTCTAAGGTGCTAAAGTTACAGCAGTGAACAGGACTAAAGTCCCCATCTACATTCTAGAGGGAAAGATACACAACATGCACACACACACACACACACACACATACACAAAATAAATAATAAATACTATGATTTCACATAGTGAGAAGTATAATTGGCAGAAGCAGGGTCTGACTAGGAAGTGATAGAAGGTTCATTTTACATAGGATGGCCAGAGGACTCCTCTCTGGGAAAGTGACATTTCAAGAGAGACTCCCAATAAAGTAAAGGAATGAGTCATTCAAATATTTGAGGAAAGAGCATTCCAGGCCAAGGGAACAGCAAATACAAAGGCCCCAAAGCTGAAAGGCACTTGATTTGTTTGGCTGGAGTGGAGAGTGCAAGGTGGAAAGTGGCAGCAGGTGAGGACAGAGAGGTTGGCCAACCAGATCATGCAGGGCATGGCAAGGAGCTGAGATTTTATTCTAAGCATGATGAGGAGCATTGAGAGTTCTGAGCAGAGTAGGTACATGATCTGAGTTACTGTCATAAAAGATCATTGTTGTTGCTGAGTGAAGAACTGACTTGGGCAAAAGTGGAAGCAGATGAACTGGTTTGGAGGCATTGCAGCGTTTTGGCAGAAAGATGAGGAGATGAGGAGAACCTGTACTGGGGGTTAGCAATGGAGATAGCAAGAAGTGGTGAGAAATAGTATATATTTTGAGAGTAGAATTTGTAAGACTTGCTGATAGTTGTCTGTCTGTGGAGGTATGAGGGTAATTGAAGATTCAAAGATAACTCTTAGATTTTTGGCTTGAGCAACTGAGTGAATGCTGGTGCCATTTACTGGGACAGAGAAGACTGTGAGGAAAGCTGGGTTTGAGGGAAAGATAAGGACTTCACTTTTGCACATGTTAAGTTTGATATGCTTATTTGATATCCAAATAAAGATGTGAAATAATCGATTGAGTGCATGAATCTGGAGTTGAAGGGAGAGGTCTGGGCTGGAGATCTAATTTTGGGAATCCTCGGCACGTGAATGGATTTAAAGCCCTAAGACCGAAGGGAATGCTCATAAAGTGAGTGAGAGAGACTAGAAGACAAAAGACAATCCTGGGGCATATCCATGGACACACCCTGGGAGATGGAGGCAAGCCCACCAAAGGATGCTATAAGATTGAAAAATGGAGAAATGTAAGAAGAAAAAGAAAAAGAGGAATGTATTCTGTTCTCAGTAGACTTTTTTTTTTCCAAATTATACACAACAGGTACCCATCTGGTCTATTAAAAGTAAAGCAGCATTATCATTTAGATGATAGGGTGTAAGTGATTCCCTTATCCTGATGGTCCCTGTGCTCCACCTATGGGCAAGAATGGAACTGAATGCCCTTAGAACATTGATTTTCATGTACCCTATTTTAGAAATTTCTTTACAACTGCCTTGTCAATAAAGATGACTTGTATACCATGTCTTTTGTCCATGTCATCTTTTAATATTTATTAAATATTAAATAATATGGTATTTATGTGGGACACTCCTTTGGACTGGAAGGTTTGAATATCTCTGTTTTCTTAAAGGCTCAAGATCATTATATTCCCTCCAATTCCTGATCCTGGCAAGATTTTTAAAGAGATGTTTGGAGACCAGAATGATGATACTCTGGTAAGAAAGATTTTGTGGGGCTTGAAATTGTTTTTGTTTTTTGTTTTTTTTTGAAAGCTATGGGATTTTAAAAAATTGTGGAAAGTATCCATAACATAAAATTTACCATTTTAAGCATTTTTAAATATGCAGTTCAGGCTGGGGGTGGTGGCTCACACCTGTAATCCCAACACTTTGGGAGGCTGAGGCAGGAAGATCACTTGAGCCCAGAAGTTTGAGACCAGCCTGGACATGAGACCACTGTACCCAGCTAATATATATATATATATATATTTTTTTTTTTTTTTTGCAAGACCCTGTTTCTACAAAACATATAAAAATTAGCCGGGTGCAGTAGCATGTACCTTTAGTCCCAGCTACACAGGAGATTGAGGTGGGGGAGGATCCCTTGAGCCCAGGAGTTTGAGGTTGCAGTGAGCCATGATCATGCCACTGCATTCCAACCTGGGTGACAGAGCAAGATTCTAGCTCAAAAAAAAGAGTATACAGTTCAGTGTCATTAAATATAAGTTGTGCAACCATCACCACTGTCTCTTTCCAGAACTTTTTCATCCCAAATAGAAACTGTGCCTGTTGAACAATAATTCCCCATCGCCTCATTCCTCCCACCCCTGGTAACCTCTATTCTACTTTCTGTCTCTATGAATTGAATATTCTAGGTACCTCCTATATATGAAATCATACAGTATTTGTCATTTTGTGTCTGGGTTATTTTATTTATCATAATGTTTTAAAGTTTCATTCATACAGCATGTATCAGAATTTCATTTTGAAATTAGTTCTTATAAAGTAGAATTTTTAAAAATTTTGAAGAAGATCTGATTTAAAATCAGTCCAAGCATACCAGTTAAGAAGTCTTCAGAATACTTTGCTCATCTCATATGACTGGGCTCCATTCGCTCTCTGGGTTTGGGGATATATTTTATCAAAACATGCAGGGGGATGGGCCTCCTTTATGAAGCTAGCCTAATGGGCAGGCCTTCTGACTCCTGGATAATTTATAAAACTTGATGTGGAGAAATAGAAACATATAGTAAGCAATTGAAATGCATTGTGTTCATGTTGTTTCTTGGAAAGCTGGACTCCAAGACATAGAAGTAGAGCAGCCCTACCCCACACAGTTGGTTTCCTGCAGACTCTCATGCTAGAATTTGTGGCTAGAAAAACCTAAGACATTATGTGAATAAAAGGGTTTGAGGTTTCTATGATAATACATCCACCCTACTGAAATAATAAAGACACTGAATGAAATAAATATCATTATCATTGTGTATATCTTAAAGGAATAATAACAGGCGTAGGGCAGTTAATTTAGGGAAGTAGTACTGCATAGTAGATAATAGCCTGATTTCTGGAGTCAGATTGTCTAGATTCATATCTCTGCTGTGTCATTTACCATCTTTTTGACCTTGGATAATTTCCTTAGTTGCTCTGTGACTCAATTTTTTCATTAGTAAAATGGAGGTAACAATAGCACCTGCCTCATAGGGTTATGTGGATTAAATTAATTTAATACCCAACAATTAATTGAATGGAAACTGCTTAGCCTACCTGGCACATTGTAAGTGCTTAATAAGTGTTAGCGATTAACATTACTATTGATAATAATTTATTTTTGTCTTTAGTCCCCAAATAATTATTGTAATAATGGGTGATTCTCAATAGTAGTGATGGTATTTGTTAGGGAGCAAAGGCAGAGAGGCAGATATGCTATCAGAGGAGGATTCATTTGGATCGCTTTTTCACCAGGTCATCTTCACAGACAGTAGATAACTCTGCCAGACCCTGGGAGTCAGGGCATGTAGATCCAGAAGTTAGATGCCTGATGAGGAAACTGTATGCTGTATCTGGAGCGAGTATGGTAACTACGGTTCTCCAACTTTAGTTGAGTCACAATCTACTGCAGTGCTTATAAGAAATACAGATTTCTGGGCCTTCCCTCCAGAAATCCTGATTTGGCAGGTCAGGGATGAGTTCTAGGACTCTGCATATTTAACAGGAGCCCATAGATTATCTCTGTCCTGCTAAGAGAGGCTATGGATCACACTTTGACAATCACTGATAAAGTTATTTACCCCCATCTCTTCCTTCATTTCACCAGCTGTGATAGATGCTGGAGGCTGGGAATTGTACAAGTACTCTAACAACTTCAACCATTATTGAAAGTCTGCTATGTGCCAGACAATGTATTAAGTGCTTTACCTATATTACCTT
Organism: Callimico goeldii; assembly: GCA_963573925.1. Lineage (NCBI taxonomy): Eukaryota > Metazoa > Chordata > Mammalia > Primates > Cebidae > Callimico > Callimico goeldii. Next base: position 26,921 of record CAUYOR010141834.1, read on the forward strand.
ATTGAATCCACATAACCACCCTATGGAGAAGATGTTCTTAGTATTATTTTACAGATGAGGAAATGGAGCTCCAATGAGGTTAAGCAATTTAGCTGCAGTCACACAGCTCATGGTGGAAAGGTAGAATTTGACCCAGGGCTGTCTTATGCCAGACTTTTCTTGCTCTTTCTGCTATGCTGCATTGCCTCTTGTAAGATAGAATGCTTGTCCTCAAGAACCTCACCATCTTCTAGGATGTTTGTATGACAGAAGTAGAGGGTTGGGATAGGGGATTTCTGAGAAAAAGATTTGGGGTCTTATTATAAATAGCTTTAAATGGGAAGATATTGCCGTGTCTTGTATATATTAATGGCACTTTTCATGCACTGCTTGTGGGCCTGTAAAATGATATATATCCTTTCTGGAAGGCAATGTAAAATGTAACAAGAATCTTTAAGTCTATGATTATACATTTAAGAACCAATTTTGAAGAAATAATCCAACAATGGCACAAGAGTGGTCAATGCAGTATTTGCTTTTAACATGAAAAATTTGAAACCAATGAAACATCAACAATCAAGAGTTAGATTAAATAAATAACAATTAGGTTTTCAAAGCATTTAATGTTATAACAAAATACTCAAGATACAAGAGTAAGAAACAGACCATAAACATGTAGTGTATTATAATCATAATTTTTGTTGAAAATGCATTAATATATACATAGAACGAGGGGAAGGAAATGGGTCCAAATGAATGATTATTTCTAGGCAAAGGGATTGTGGGTAACTGATATTATTCTCTGTCTACCTCTCTGAAATTTCCAAATTGCCTATACTGGGCATGTACTACTTTTATAATAAGAGAAAATCTGTACAAGTCATTAAGGGGAAAAGAGAATGTTGTAGTCAACCAGGTCTAAGAGATAATAGGGACTTGAACTTAGGTGGGACCAGAGGAGATTGACGTAAGAGACATTATTAAAGGAAATCAACTCATTATGATTTGGTGAGTCTGTGTGGGTGATGAGAGGTAGGGAGAATAAAAAATAATTTCAGGTTTTCAAGTCTGAGTAATAGCGTGAATGATGGTAACATTGACAGCAAAATCAGATCAATTATCTTTCTCAGAGATGAGAAAATTGCTTCTTTCAATTTGCTGTCTAGAGGATAATATGTTGTTTTTGTCCCGATGAGTCAGATAATTCTGTAATTTGGTGACGCAGATATACTGACAATATGGACCATTAAAAGCACAAGGTATTTTTGTTTTGTCCATTGCAGACCATTAAACAAAATCAGTTCTTTAAAACTGAAAGTATAATAAAAATTCCAGAGATGGGGAAGGGTAAGAGAACAAATTTTTATGTCTGCTTTTAACCAAATGAAAAACTCTGCTTTCTTCACATGGCATCAATTCTCACAAATTGGACTGCATATGCTGCATATTCTTTTACTTCTAGAGTCATTGAATTATTGAATGAACATAGCCCTAGAGGTCATCTAACGAGGTGGATAGTGACATGTTTAATTATTTCCCTTTAATTATAAATGTTAAAAACTGAAGATTCTCACTCATCTCTCTCTCTCTCTCTCTCTCTCTTTCTTTTTTTGATATGGAGTTTTTGTTCCTGTTGCCCAGGCTGGAGTACAATGCTGCCATTGCAGCCTCCACCTCCTGGGTTCCAGTGATTCTTCTGCTCCAGCCTCCCAAGTAGTTGGGAAAACAGGTGCCCACAACCACACCCAGCTGATTTTTGTATTTTTAATAGAGATGGGGTTTCACCACATTGGTCAGGCTGGTCTTGAACTCCTGACCTCAGGGGATCCACCTGCCTTGGCCTCCCAAAGTGCTGGGAGATTACAGGTGTGAGCCACTGTGCCTGGCCTCATCTCCCTCTCTTTAGAGAGAGGAACATTAGGAGCCACAGAGAAGTTTCTCAAGGACTATCACTGTGTTAGGCCAATCTTGTATTGCTGTTATTGCTATAAAGGCATAATTGAAACTGGGTAATTTTTAAAGAAAATAGGTTTAATTGGCTCATGATTCTGAAGGCTTCACAGGAAGCGTGGTGCCAGCATCTGCTTCTATTGAGTACCTCAGGAAGCTTACAGTCATGGTGGAAAATAAAGGGATAGCAGGTTTCTTACATGGTGAGAGTGGGAACAAGAGGGGGTGGGGGTTTGCCATATACTTTTAAACAAACAGATCTCATGAGAACTCACTCACTGTTGTGAGGACAGCACTAAGCCATGAGGGATCCGCCCCTGTGAACCAAACACTTCCCACTAGGCCACACTTCCAATGTTGGAGATTACAATTCAGTATGAAATTTGGCAGGGGCATATATGCAAACTCTGTCAGTCACATAGGTAACTGCAAAACCTGGACTAGAAGCCATGTAGCCCAAAGTTACCAACTTCCAATCCAAGGAAATAATCCTTGTCCTTTTTTAAACACTCTCTTCTTCCACACTGTACCATTGATAGTTGTTCTTATAAAAATTTCTTTAGTTATGGTGATAAATACATTAAATCTTCAGTATAGTTTTCCTTAAAGTTACTAGTGTTTTGATGATGTTTTGTTCATTACTGTGGTAACGTTTTGGCCAACAGCATTTCTTTCTGTTGCTTTGCTATTTGCCTTTTCCTTGTAACCAATTGGGCTGCTGGCCATACTGAGGGGAGGTAAGGGGAGTTGCAGAGGGAATTGCTTTTCTCTCTATCTGCATTTCTTTTATCCATAAAAAAGATCTGTTCTCCCCCTGCTTCTTGGAAACCAATTCTTCTTTTCAGCATTGTGCCATTTTTATATTCCTGATCAGAAAGCAGCTTTTTAAACATGGAAATAACACCCAAATACTGCCGATGGTTATTTTTTACTTCAGTGTATATCTTTTTTTTTTTTTTTTTTTTTTTGAGACAGAGTCTTGCTCTGTAACCCAGACTGGAGAACAAGTGGCCCCAACACGGCGCACTGCAACCTCAGCCACCCGTGTTCAAGTGATTTTCCTGCCTCGGCCTCCCAAATAGCTGAGACAGGTGGTGCCACCATGCCTGGCTAATTTTTGTATTTTTAGTAGAGATGGGGTTTCATCATGTTGGTAACGCTAGTCTGGAACTCCTGACCTCAGGTGATCCATCTACCTTAGCCTCCCAAAGTACTGGGATTACAGGCGTGAGCCACCGCCCCTAGCCTCAGTGTGTATCTTTAAAAACTAAAAATGCTTTCCTACATAGGCAAAATAGCATTACTGTACTTTAAAAATTATTAATTCCTTAATTTCATCTAATACTCAGTCCATATTCAAGTATTTCCATCGACTCAAATTGTGGCTAAGATAGTGGCTGAGACTGACTACTATATTTAAGGTGATAACAGCATGTACCCTCCTGCCATGTGCACTTCCCCCCCCATTGCTTCAACACAGATAATCTGTGCAGTTTTATGCTAGCATCTTGTCAAGTCTTCAGCTAATGCTTTTTACATCAGTTCGTATTCTTGTTGAATCAGTAATTTCCTTAGGGGTTCATTATTACAATTTTTCTCTTTCTATCATTTCTACATTTACTTTATGTTTTTTTGAGACAGGGTCTTGCTCTGTCACTGAGGCTGGAGTGCAGTGATGCAATCTCTGCTCACTGTAGCCTTGACCTCCTGAGCTCAAGCAATTTTCCTGCCTCAGCCTCCTGAATAGCTGGGAATCATGTACCACCACACTCAGCTAACTTTTAAATTTCTTTTGTAGAGACAGGGTCTCAAATTTCTATGCTCAAGCAATCCTCCTGCCCCAGCCTCCCAAATTGCTAGAACTACAGGCATGAGTCACCATGCCCGGCCTATTTCTACATTTATGAGCTGGCACTTATCTATAAAGTGCTGCTTTCAGTCATCAACTGAGGTCTTTGGTTCTTCTGAAATTCAGTTCCTACTAAAAAGGCAAGCTGCATATTTAATTATTTCCCTTTATTTATCAATTTTTAAAGTGAGGAGTGAATCAATAGATTCCTCAGATAATACGAAGTTATTCTCCTCCATACTACCACATTCAACTTTTTTTGATATTAAGAATCTTTATTCACATAAAAATATGAAACAAAAACCAATTATAATAAAACAGAAAATAATAACTCTTTAACAAATACCTTATAATTTGGAGTAAATGACAAACTAAGATATTTCTCAAACATTTTGATAAAGAGATTCATGGGTCTGATCAAAAAGATTTTTATGAGACCTTAGTAATTATTAATAATTTAGAAAAATTATAATGTGTTAATTATTACAATAAATTTCCTTTAAAGCGATCTAACTGTGGAATATAAAAGCTTCCAAATGTGGAAAAATAAAAGTATTTAATTGACAACTTATTATTCAAGTTTTGCAAAATGTGACTTTCTTTCTTTTTTTTTTTTTTTGAGGGGGACAGAGTCTCACTCTGTCACCCAGGCTGGAGTGCAGTGGTGCAATCATATTTCATTGCAGCCTCAACCTCCTGGGCTGAGGTGATCCTCCCACCTCAGCTTCCCAAGTAGCTGGGACTACAGGCATGCACCACCATGCCCAGCTAATTTTTTGTATGTATGTATGTATTTATTTATTTTTGTGGAGATGGGGTTTTCCACGTTGCCCAGGCTAGTCTCAAACTCCTGGGCTCAAGTGATCTGCCTGCCTCGGCCTCCCAAAGTGCTGGCGTTACAGGCATGAGCCACCATGCCAAGCCTCAACTTGTTGTTTCTCAAGTTGCAATGATTTTAAGGTGTGGAAATCTACAATTCATTTTGTGTAACTTTCTATTTTGAATATTGATCTGAAGAAGACTGGGGTATGAAATAGGTAGACTTGTATACCAAAGGCCAGTGTTTTTGCATCAGGCTAAGATAAATGAAACCCATTTCACTTCTATAGAAAATCCACTGTGGAAAATAACCAAATCTTGAAAGTAATCTTAACTTGAGACTTGATGTTTCATTGTACTACCAAATGTATGTCTTTAAAGCATAAAAGCCTATATAATATGCTGTTTTCCTAGGCTCAGATAATTACCCACTAAAGGCCAGTTGTGTAAGCCTCCTAATCACCGATTCTCTTCATCTGTGATGTTTTTCATCTTTGGCCATTATTCTGTTGCTGATTACCTTGTTTTTAAAATTGTCAGTAAGGATTGAATTCTGGACTGGTAATTGTGTGGATTTTTAAATTTTTTTTCTGCAAGTGGTTTTAAAATTAGGCAGGCATATAATTCACAGAATTGAATGATAGGACAGAGCCATTGCATTTATTTCTTTTACCTTACATGGACATATTGAAGCAGTACTCAGGAAAAGGCCAGTGTGTTGATAAAGGGTGAAAATGAGAGTAATTCAGATTTTTGGAATGGAAAAAAAGGCAATCAGAAAGATTAATGTATTCTGAGAAGGCCTTTCTGCTGTAGAGTTCCCCTCATTAAAACAAATTGTTTTTTTCTTGTCCAGCACAGCCAAGTGTTAGGTCTAATGACCAGAAACGAAAGTGTAATTTTCAGGGTGCATTTTAAATAGTTACACAGTTTTTATTTGTGAAAAATCCACGTTACAGACACACATACACACACACGCGCTTCACCACTATACATTCATGCAATTTTTAATAACAAATTTTTTTTCTTATCACTTTGGAGGCCAAGGCAGACAGATCACCTGAGGTCAGGAATTTGAGACCAATCTGGCCAACACGATGAAACCCTATCTCTAATAAAAATACAAAAATTATCTGGGCACAGTGTGTGTGCCTGTAATCCCAGCTACTTGGGAGGCTGAGGCAGGAGAATCACTTGAGCCCAGGAGGCGGAGGTTGCAGTGAGCCAAAATTGCACCATTGCACTCCAATGTAGGGCGACAAGAGCGAGACTCCATCTCAAATATATATATATGTATATACATATTATATTTATTTATAATTTATATATATGTATAAATATATATATTTCTTCTAAAAGCAACTTACATTTAGTATAGACAAATTAGAACTACAGATACTCAAGAGAGAAAAACAAAATCACTCTTAATCCTGTCACCCAGACATAACTATCTTTAATGGTATGTGAACAACATAGGGAAACTGAAATACCTTTAGTGATAAATGGAATAATAGTAACCACAATAATAATAGTTCATACTTACTGAACCTTTACTATGTGTCTTAATAACACTGTCATATTGAATTGTATTTGAGCGTAACAAATGAGAATTAAACTAAAGGAATTTCTGAACTTTCGATATATTATAAAATAATTTTTAATGATGATTGAAAAGCAGTTTTTCCATATGCTCTTCCCATTTGCTCCCCATTTTTACAGTTGTTGAGCATCTCCATTGTAGGTGTCCTCATATAGAGCCCTTACTTAGTCTTACTTCAGTGTGTGGAGATACACTTGATGCTCACTACCGTTCTTTATGTCAACATTGCTCCAGTCATTTGAATTGTTTGAAGCTCAAAAGTTTTCTCAGGAAGGATTAACGGGACTGGCATTTTCTAAATTATTTACACATTGATGGAATTCACTACATTTATCATTGAAAGTCATTTTGGCAAGATACAAAATTCATGGCTCATAGGTGCTGCCTTGCGTTTCTTAAATGTGTCATCCATTTTCTTCTGGCATAATATCTTTTTGTCAGAGTCAGCAGACAATATAATTTTCCTCCTGTATTAAAACACTTGGTCTTTTTGCCTGGCTGTCAAAAGATTTTTTTCTTCATAGTCTAATAATTTTACCAGAATATGTGTTGGTGTTGTGATTTTCTGTGGTATATGGCATGCCTTCTCAGTATGTAATTTTAAATCTATTTTTAAAATTTTTAGTAAAAGTTTCTTCACTTATAGAAGTTAGTTATTCTGTTCCCATGTTTTCTTTGATCTTTCACATCTTTTCTGTTTTGACACAGGTTCTTTCTCTGTTGCCTGGGCTGGAGTGTGGTGGTACCACGATAGCTCATTGCAGCCTCCAACTTCTGGGCTCAAATGATCCTCCCAACTCAGCTTCCTGACTAGCTGGGACAAGCATGTGCCAGCATGCCTGGCTAATTTTTAAATGTTTTTTAGAGACACAGTCTTGCTATGTTGCCCAGGCTGGTCTTAAACTACTGGCTTCAAGTTATTCCCCTACCTGGGCCTTCCAAAGTTAAAGGATTATAGGTGTGAGCCACTGCACCCAGCCCAGCCCTTTCACAGCTTCTTGAATAATTTTCACCCACCTTCATTTCTTTTTTGTTAAAAAAAATCATACTTTTCATCTATTTCTTTAAGGTCTCATCTGATGATGTGTTATGTTTATTTGCCCCATGTTTCTTCTAGCTTAGTCTTCAATTTTGAAATGATATTTTCTTTTACTTATTTTTTATTTTTTGAGATAGAGTCTCTGTCACCCAGGCTGGAGTGCAGTGGTATGATCTTGGCTCACTGCAGCCTCTGCCTCCCAGGTTCAAGTGATTCTCCTGCCTCAACCTCCCGAGTAGCTGGGATTACAGGCCCCCACCACCTCACCTGGCTAATTTTATATTTTTAGTAGAGGCAGGATTTCACCATGTTGGTCAGGCTGGTCTCGAACTCCTGACCTCAAGTGATCCACCCACCTCGACCTCACAAAGTGCTGAGATAACAAGTGTGAGCCACTGCACCTGGCCTTCTTTTACTTTTAATTCTTCCCTGAGTTTTGTCATCTAATTTCTGAGTTTATATTGACTTTTAATGTATTCTTCTACATTGTTTTCTTTTTCATATCATGTAACTTTATTAATATACTTCAGCTAGTTTTGAAATATTAGGTTATAGTTTCAATCTATTTTGTGGATATAATGTTCTGTTTTAGTTCTGTAAGAATATTATTCTGTGGCTCCTTTTTATTTTATTTTATAATTTTAAACATTTTTTATTTTAAAAAAATTGTGGTTTTTTTTTGTAGGGGTGGAGTTTCATCATGTTTCCCAGGCTGGTCTCAAACTCCTGGGCTCAAGCAATCATCCTGCGGTGGCCTCCCAAAGTGCTGGGATTACAGGCATGAGCAACCAGGCCTGGTCTCTGTTGCTTATTTTTACATGAAATTAGTTTCCTGAACTTTTAGAAGGAGGCTCGATTGACACCAGTTTGTTTTGCCTAATGTTATGACTCTAGAATTCCATCCTCTATCATTTTTGAGAATTATAGTGAATTACATTCTGAAATCTCCTGGCCTTTTCTGTCTACCTTTTCTGCTTTTATCTAGGCTTTCTTTTTTGTCTCTCTCATTCCTGTCTTGGCCAATTTGTAATCCAGTCTCAATGGTTTTTCCTCAGAGTGCAGCTTTGCTCTGGAAGGGATTAGGGATTTGTTTTGAGAGTTTCTGGAGGCCCAGGCTGCTTTCAGTCTAGACCATGGACTCCTTGCACTCAATCACTGCTTGAAGATGTAAAACCCTCCCTTTCTCAGTTGTTTATAAATTTGCTTGCTGAAGTTTGAGTTATTTTACAGTTCTCAGATCTATAGGATGCCATGTTGAGTCTGTTTATGTACTCTTCCATAGCTAATGCCATTTTGGTCTTGTAACTATCTCTAATTTGTCTGCACTCACTCTTACTTTGAGGTTCATCAGGGGATCATTTTCATCTTGTTTTGTTGTAGATTGTGTTGGTAGATTTTGGCTTTGCTTTCCTATTTCCCACCTGTATTTTTTTATGGTGACATTTGGGAAGATTCAAGAACTATGCAGCCACCACCATCTTCTTCCCAGAATTTTTCTGCAAACTATAAATCAAGGGGCAAATCCTGCCTACCACTTGTTTTTCTACAATCTTTAACCTAAGAATGGTTTTTGTGCTTTTAAATAGTTGGGGAAAAATCTAAGAATACTATTTCATGGCACATGAAATTAAGATTTCAGCGTCATAAAGTTTTGTTGGCCAGGCCCATTTATTTATATATTGTCTATGGCTGCTTTCATGCTACAATAGAGTTGTGTTATTATAGGCACAGAGACTATATGGCCCTCAAAGCCAAAATTACTTCTTATCTAGGCATTTTCAGGAAAAGTTAGTCAACCCTGGTCCCCTATAATGTACTTTTTAGTGGCTAAAGAATATTCCATTGTGTGCATATATTATAATGTACTTAACCAAATTCCTATTTATTGGGCATTTGGATGAATCCTAATTTCATTATATAGGCATCATTTCACAGCTAAGTATAAGCATATGTATCAATATTTTGTTACTGTCTTAGGATAAATTGTTACAAACCAGATTACTTGATCAAGGGGTAAGGTATATATATTTTAAACTCTTCGGTTGATACAGGCTGAGTATTCCTAATCTGAAAATCTAAAATCCAGAATGCTCCAAAATCTGAAACTTTCTGGGTGCTAACGTGATGTTCAAAGGAAATGTTCATTGCAACATTTTGGATTTCAGATTTTTGTATTAGTGATGCTCAGCCAGTAAGTATATAGTGCAAATATTCCAAAATCTGAAACACTTCTGCTCCCAAGCATTTTGGATAAGGGATACTCTACCTGTATTGACGAATTGTCATACAGAAAGGTTGTACTAATTAAGTTCTCATTAGGGAAACTGGCTAAATAAGTTATGGTGCATTCATGCAATGACATATTATGTAGAGGTTAAAAGGAGGTAGATCACTTTTACTGATGTATAAAAATATGTAACATATGCTGTTAGGTGAAACACCCAGGTTATATATGGAGAGTATGATTCCCTTCTGTTAAGGAAACTGAGGCATTAAAATGTACAAACTTTAATTTTTTTCATAAGAAGCATAGATTACAACTAAGTTGTGCCAGTTCATATACCTACCAGTAGTATATTTGATTGGTTGGTTGACCACACTTTTGCCGATATGATGTTACCTAATTTTAAAATTCTTGCCAAGTTGATAGATGAGAAAACAGGTTTTGTACTTTTTCCCATGTTCATTGGCTTGAATGAATTCTTTTGTGAAATTCTTGTTCCATGTCCATTTTTCCTTGTTGTATTCATCTTTTGGTGGTTTGTAAAGCTCTTTACATATTAGATATTAACCCTTTGGTTTCTTATCCATGTTTTCCTTTGTATTGTATTTAGGGTGATTAATGATGTACGAAAGTTTTTTTCCTTTTTTATGCAGGCAAATCTTCCTGTATTTTTAGGTGTAAAGAGCCCTTTCTACCTTAGATGTATATAGTTGTTCCTCTACATATTTTTCTAGTACTTATTTGATTTTGTTTTTTACACTGAGACCTTTTTTTTATTGCATTTTAGGTTTTGGGGTACATGTGCAGAACATGCAAGACAGTTGCATAGGTACACACATGGCAGTGTGTTTTGCTTCCTTCCTCCCCTTCACCCACATTTGGCATTTCTCCCCAGGCTATCCCTCCC
>CAUYOR010141835.1:0-10778 GCA_963573925.1 Callimico goeldii
AAAATAGTGAAACCCCGTCTCTACTAAAGATACAAAAAATTAGCTGGGCATGGTGGCGCGTGCCTGTAATCCCAGCTACTTGGGAAGCTGAGGCAGAAGAATTGCCTGAACCCAGGAGGCGGAGGTTGCGGTGAGCCGAGAATTGCGCCATTGCGCTCCAGCCTGGGTAACAAGAGCGAAACTCCGTCTCAAAAAAAAAAAGAAAGAACGAAAGAAAGAAATAAGCCCCTCACTGTCTCTTTTTATATGACTTTTTTAAGTTTCCAATTTAGTATCCTACATTTCTAATTAAGTATTATTCTTAAAATAACTCCCATTATCTTGTGGCCTTTTGAGTTTTTCTGCTTTTGTGCCTGTGAGTTGCTTAGAAAAATTAATTTATACTTCCTTAGAGATTAACTCAGAAAAAAGACGGAGTCAACAATACCATGAAATTTTTATATTTCTTTCAAACACTGTCATAGTGTTTAAGTAACTTCAGTATTTAACATCAATGCTAAGTAAAGCATATAAATTAAAACACACAGTAGAGAGATTAACAAATACACTTGTATGCACTGTGGGAGTTCAGAATTCAAACAATCAGAGCACTCCACACCTCAACTTTTCCAATTGTCCACGTAATTTGTCACAACTCAATAAGCATAAGCAGATTTCCAATCTCCAGACTAGACCTAAGTACAGCCAGAACACTTTGTAAGACAATTTTCCTGTTAGATGAGAATGATACAAACAATGGTAGCTATTATCAATACTTACCAATTCACTTATTTCTTCCCTCTTGCACTCCTTCTGTCTCTCCTTGTCACTAACAGTGACACAAAACAACTTCAAAAATACAATACAGAACTAATTGACTTTTTACAGTTTTAGATGCAACACCCTGACACTGCCACAAAGGAGGAAGAGGCCTCCATCGTGAAATGGTAAAGTTTAACAATCCTAATTTTTCAGAACAAGAAATAGGAGGTCTTTCCATTGAAGCACAAGAGAAAGAAGAAATAAGCATAGGTAGGGCTAACACACATTTTAAAAGCAGGGGTACCCAGCTACTATAATGTATAGGCAAAGTCAGGCCAGGCACAGTGAATCACGTCTGTAATCCCAGCACTTTGGGAGGCCAAGGTGGGAGGATCATGAGGTCAAGAGATTGAGACCATCCTAGCCAACATGGTGAAACCACCCATCTACTAAAATTGCAAAAATCAGCTGGGCTTGGTGGTGCACACCTGTAGTCCCAACTATTTGGGAGGCTGTGGTGGGAGAATCGCTTGAACTGGGAAGGCACAGTATGCAATGAGCCAAGATCCTGCCACTGCACTCCAGACTGGTGACAGAACGATAGCCCATCTTTAAAAATGAAAAAAAAAAAAAAATGGTATAGACAATTCGAACTCTCTGGACTTTCCTGTACCACACACAGGAAAATAAGTAATAAATCTGAAATGAAAGCAATAAACCCAAATAACTTATTCTGCAGCTTTATATACACATTTAAAATTTTCTTTTTAATTTGGAGATTAAGTATTTACAAGCACAGCATGGAAAAATTATTCAGACCTTTAGTTCTTGGATAGGTAGTATATAAAAAGGATGCAAGGGAATTACTACACAAATAATTCCAGGTAATCATATAGTCAGATATTCCTAAAACCTGTTCGTGTTAATAACATTACTACTCTAGTTTATGGAACAATGTTTTTCTCAGTTTCTTTAAAATAAACTGTGCTGAGGGGCAGAGGACTAAGTAGTATTCTTACCTTGTCATTAACTGTTCACACTTGCATGTCCTAGTAGAGAGTGTTTTTTACTACCTAAGTACAGAATTAAGTATTATGTATTTTATGTTGATAACAATATATAGTTATCATTATCACACCTAGAGTAATTATTAAGTATTTTCACTGAAAACTATCTCTGTGTTCTGGTACCATCACAGAAGCCATTCCCTAAGGTTCTGGAGAAAAGCAGTATCGTTTTTCATGGTGGTTCTATACATTTATGCCTTCAGTTGCAAAAACAGTATTAAGAAGAGGGTAGCCAAATTCTCATCAGAAGCTATATCCTAGATTAGTATGCCTCCCCTACCATTTGCTTCTTTTAGGTAAGGATGAAACACACAAGGATACCAAATCCACCTAAGAACATACACAGTGATATAATCATGTAGCACTTTGCTTCTAAAAATAAATTGTTGGCACTTAAATCATTTATATAAAAATAATATACATTAAAGGGCATCCTTTCCCTTTTAGTTAGTTACAAAATAAACACTACTAAATACATTAAGGAGAGAGTTTGGTTTAAAACTGCAATAGACGCAAATGTATGATTTGAGAGAGGCTTACAGATTTCAGAAAAGCCCCAGAAATCCTTGAAGTAAAGGCAGTGAGAATTTACAGCTTTCTTCCATGAGTGAAGCAGAAGAGCACAGGGGACAGAACACGAGGTCCACAATCAAGTGATACAAGTTTTCTAAGCCTCAGTTTAAGCCTTCACCTACAAAGTGGGAATAACAAGTGTGCCAGTATCTCATACGGTTATTGTGAGAATTCAATTCAATAATGCAAGTAAAGAATTTTATACAGTGTCAGGTATTCATTAAGCCATAATAATTACTCTTCCTACTGCTACTGCTACTACATCTAGAACCTGTCACATTCTACACAGAGAACTTAAAGAACCAATTAAAATAATTATTAAATTTAGTGAGCCCTCCCATCTGTTTTTGTTTGACACAAAAATTCAGGGTGATTTTCACATTTTTAAATGGTTAAACAAAAAAAAATCAAAAGAATGTTATTTTATGTCATATGAAAAATATGTGAAATTAAAATTTAAGTATGTTAAAGAAAAAAATCAAAAGAATATTATTTTATGTCATATGAAAAATATGTGAAATTAAAATTTAAGTTATCTATGAAGTTTTATGAAAAACAGCCATGCTGGCCAGGAGCAGAGGCTTACACCTGGAGTCCCAGGCTACTTGGAGGGCTGAGGTGGGAGGATCACTTGAGACCAGGAGGTTGAGGCTGCAGCGAGCTATGATTACACCACTGCACTCCAGAATGGGCAACAGGGCAAGGCTCTGTCTCTAAAAAATAAATAAATAGATAATAATTTTTTTTCAAAAAGCACCCATGCTTATTCATTTATATCTTTCTTTGGCTGTTTTTGTGCTACAATGGCAGAGCTGAGTAGCTGCAATAAAACATACGGCTCTCAAAGCCAAAAATACTTACTATCCGTCCCGTTGCAGAGAATTTGCCAACCATGGTCTAGAATATAAACATAGCAACTATAGACTAAAAGGCTAATACGTGGGTGTTTTCTTGTCTTAAACCATGGTTTGTTCACTAGACAGATTTTTAAATAGTTTTTCAAAAGTAATTGTCTAAATTTATGAAGGCAATTACTTCCATACTCTCATCTTCATATCCTACATTTTCAGTTACTCAAGAAGTTACAAATAAAATCACCTCAAAAATCACTACTTTCAAGTTCTAACACCACTATTGATACTTAATCATAAAAAGAACATAAAAAGGTCTCCTTACCACCAATATATATTTACTTATAAACAAATATAAAATAACAGCTGAAATCCATGGTAAAGCTAAATGCCAAAAAGAACAGAAAACCAAGTAACGTCCAGTATCATTCATCCTCCAAGCTAACTTATCATCTTTGAGGAAGAAAAACGACTGACACCTATTAAGATATTGGGAAATTACTGTTCGATGCAATGTGGAGATTATATTACGAGAAATAAATGAAAGTGAAAAAAAGAATATGCTTAAACTACACACAAGTAGGTAAGACAAGAAGGAAAATGAGAGAGAGAAGCACAATAGCAGAAGTCAAAACAGGCAGAAAAAATAGAGAGCGCTGATAAGAAGTAGAAAGCGATGGAGAAAGTAAGATTACAACACCATAAAAAGGAAAAGATAATTTCACAGATTACCCTTTTCCTCTTTCCTTCCTCAAAAGGTTTTATTTGATTTTGATAAAACATTCTAGAAAATTATTCCAATATTTCATTTGTGAAGCGCCTGCTGCACAGACAAATGATACTCAGAATATTAAAGGAGAAAAGAAACAGAAACTGTATCTGGAGAACCTACATACCCTGATAGGGTAAACCTACAAAAGAAGGTCAAATTCCTAAGAAAATTACAAAGCAAGACACAAACTGGGTAAATAATCCTGTCAGCAGAAAGAGAGGAACACAAGTGAATTCACACTCCCGCTTATAAAGGAGGATGACAGCTTGGAGCTTGAAAATAAAGGTAGAGTTTGAAATATCAGGAGTTAAAACTGGAAAAGGAATCAAATAGAGATAAATGAAAATACAGGCAAGTAGCATTAACGAGTTTATAATTTAACAAGTAGGCGAAATCATAAATGCATCCTACCTAGAACATTTACGTTATTTTCTGTAGTAATCTAACAGCAGAGGTAACAAGCAGTTGGATGGATGAAGTACAGAAACTGTGAGAGCTGATGGAGCAGAAAGTCAAAATGGTTAACGCTTGTCAGTGTATTACTAGGGGTGAGAATAAAATGGCTGACAATAAATTTCTGCCTAAAGAAAGGAAAACGTTCTGTAGGAGGAAACGGCCAAGTTAGGAAAGTAGGCAAAAATAGAGAGACGAGTCTAATCATAGTCAAGAAATAATAAATGGGTATTCAAGAGCTATATAAATTAGAGGTATGTATTCCTGTGGTATTTCAAAGAAGCTTTCCCAATAACTGGTTAACTGTGGATATATAGGCAACAGAATTAACAGGTAAAGTCTGAATACATTTTTATTCTTAGAAAAAACCCTTCTCCCAACAAATTATCATCATATAAACTTGACGGTAGAGAACAAAATCCATGACAAACTTGGACCCTTGAGGTCAAGTCATTACTTTAAGATTCCACTTAGAGGACTTAAAAATTCCAAAAACACTTAAAATGTTTCTTAAACATTACACAAATATCCACACTGAAATTTACAGAAGTAATAATGCTGTTCCACCTTCAGTAGGCCACACACACAAAGGTATTAGCATCACAGACTGGCTGATGTCAAAATATACAATGTCCAGTTCAGTCAGATTTCGTTGACTCACACAGTTCAAATGGAATTAGTTGTGTCATATCAACAAAGTAGTACTGGCAATGGATTGACAAGGAAATTGCTTCGTTACATACATCTACCTTTCCTTTAATAGGAATTGCTAGTAAAAACTATGTTCCAGACTGATTAATTGCTTAGGAAAGAAAACAGCTAATGCTTCATTTGTCTCCACACAGTTTTTACTATTCATATGCCTTTTGAAAGAAGGCTACTTGATAAAATTTAAGTACTTACTAATATCATCTTCATGATAAATGACAGAGTGAAATGGCAGAGTTCGGTCTTTAATATATCTCTCTGCTGGCTCAACATAAAATGTGCCACCATGAGTCTGGATGAATCCTTCAAATCTTCCATCAATAACAGACCCATGGCTAAAACTTCCTTCTTCACCTATTAATGAAAGCAACAAATTCTTGACAATTTAATTTGCACATGAATGTTAAACTCATTCATATATATGTATATACACACGTATATATACACATACGTATATACACACATATATGGTTAAATCTGGAATATAAATTTATTATGTAAAGTTTCACATGAAATACATCAAGCAGAATTTGAGATGTGAACAGCAACTAGTATTTAGTTAAAACATATACAATTACTACTATTAGCAATGAAAACAAAGTATCTTCCTATCACCAACCACCTTCCTTGCACCTAGCTCAAAGCCTACCATGTATGCAGTAGTCATCAACAATCATTAAATTGGCCCAGCATGGTACGGTTCACACCTATAATCCCAGCACTTTGGGAGGCTGAGGCAGGCAGATCACTTGCGGTCAGGAGTTCAAGACCAGACTAGCTAACATAGTGAAAACCTGTCTCTACTAAAAATACAAAAAACATTAGCTGGGCTGGGTGGCACACGCCTGTAAGTCCAGCTACTTGGGAGGTGGAGGCAGGAGAAACACTTGAACCCTGAAGGTGGAGGCTCCTGTGAGCTGAGATGGCACCACTGAACTCCAGCCTGGGTGACAGAGCAAGACCTTGTCTCAAAACAAAACAAAACAATTAATTGTTAAATTAACTTAAAAGCAAGCAAGCAAACCCAATGACAGAATATACACTTTCAGAATAAAGACATCCAAAACATCTTGTGAAAATTTTGCTATAGGTACCACAGGAAAAAAGCTCCTTCCCATCCGATATATTGTGCATGGGTCATACCTTTTGGCTTCTCTGCTATGCTTGGGTTTTGTTTCTTTGTTTGTTTGTTTTTTGAGACAGGGTCTTGCTCTGTCACCCAGGCTTGCGTGCAGTGGCAAGCTCATGGCTCTCTGCAGCCTCAACCTCCTGGGCTCAAGTAATCCTCCCACCTCCACCTCCCTAGTAGCAGGGACTACAGGCATGCCCCACCACGTCCAGCTAACTTTTGTATTTCTGGCAAAGACGAAGTCTTGCTATGTTCCCCAGGCTGGTCTGGAACTCCTGGGCTCAAGCAATCCACCTGCCTCGCCCTCCTAAAGGGCTAGGATTACAAGCGTGAGTCACCACGCCCGGCCTATAAATACATTTTTAAATAGAACAGTGTCAAATATTTCAGAAGCAATTTGAACAAAATAAACCAATAGTACTTTTTACAGTACTGGACAAAGATTTATAACACTATCTCATCAGTTATACTTCTCTAGTGAAAGGAAATCATAGGAAAAAACGGGTACTTCCGGTTCTTAATAAAATCACAACGAAAAGGTGAGCACCAAAATCAAATGACACAAAGGGTGAAAGTAGAGGGAGAGCGCTTTAAACCTTGAATTTACCCATTACAATTCTCTCATTAAAATAAAAATCAAGTTTCCACAATTTCTAAGTTGTAGAATAACATTATTCGTTGGCTTTGAATTAATCATAGACTGGAGGTAAGAGCCCACGACACTGGTATTTTAAGTGATTTTTTTAAATAAAGAGACAAGGTCTCTCTCTGTCACCCAGGCTACAGTGCAGTGGCACTCACAGTAGCCTCAACCTCCTAGGCTCAGCAATCCTCCTACTTCAGCCTCCCATGTAACTGAGACTACAGGTATGCCACCACAACTAATGTTTTTCAAGTTTTTTTAGAGACAGGGAGGGTTTCACTATACTGCCCAGGCTAGTCTCAAACTCCAGGTCTCAAACACTCCTGTCTCAGCCTCCCAAAGCACTGGGATTCTAAGTGCAAGTGCAACCACACCTGGTCTAAATAACATGATTTTTATCTGCAAGCTCATTTATAGTCTTATACTTTTCTTGATCATCACCTAGCAAAATAAAAAAGGAACTACTAAGTTATTTGCCCAACAAGACAAATAATCAAGAAGATAATAGAACACTAAAGTGTGACATTAAAAATCTAGACTGATGAATAAATGCTTTATTTTGGTTACCGAACTGTAAGAGTACAGTCTAAAGAATTTAATAATTAGGTTTATTCTACAAATAAGAAAGTTTCAGTATAGAAATGCCTCATTTATCTGGCACAATCAAAAAATGAGAAAAAATTCTTCAATCGCTTAATTTTTCATGTTATGATTTTCAGTAGAAATCACTCAAGTGTAGAAATAATCTCAAACAGTTTAACACTGTCTTACATGAGAATCATCTTGAGTACCTACTAATATAGAATTTTAAAACAATGACATTTTACCTCTCTCCAACGCCCCCAGATTTTCACTGCTTAAGCTTTTTTTATGACTTCTATAACTGTTCTGTTCTTTCCAAACTACTAGTAAATTTAAGTTTCTATTGGGTAAGTATGCCACTCATGGCCCACAACACACATTTTTAATTTGACACAGTAAGAAAAATTTGTTGGAACTGTGAATAAAGCAAATAGATTCTGAGGAAGGAGGGTCTTGGGAGAATTTCCCTACAGATGACTTTGTCACATTATTTTTGGCTAAGATATCTTTACGGTTTCCTTTTAGGCTTTCCTGTTTTCATATAACACACAGCAAAGTTACTATTAATTTCTTACTTGGAAAATCAGAATATTATAGAAGTCATTAAAATTTCTGAAAACCCTAACAGTTTAGAGGTACTGAGTCAGAATTTCATACCTCTCAGAAGCCAGATATTTCATACTTCACTATTAAACACACATGTAAAGCTAGGTGCACACATTACTTCATTTCTCAAAGACCATCACCCTTCACGATGAATTCAATCTCCTCTGGATTTAATACCCTTTTCTGAAATAGTTGCTTACACTTCAAAATATGTATCTTTGTGTAGGAAAAAAAATGAAAGAAAAGGGTTTTGTTAAGGTCCAACTTACCATAAATATGTCCAGTGTAAATATGAGAGGTATCATAATCAAGTACTTTATTTGATGTTTCTACTTTAAATTCATCACTGAAAAGGGAAGTGTCCCTCTTCATTCGTAGGTTGAAATGTCTGTAAAATGGGATGGGAAGGGGGGAAAACTGAAATTAAAAAGATCCAAATTTTAAACAATCATTTTTTATTTAAAAAAATCTACAAAATGTGGGCTGTTTGTCTATTTGCAAAATATGCTGACCAAGATTTTTAAATAAACATTCTGCTCTAAAAGTCAACTTAGTAGCTGTGGTGGGACTCTAAATAAGATACAATTAAACAGTAACTGTCTAGGATATTAAAAATAAATGCGTATAGACTGATTCTTACATGGTTAAACAAGATATTCAAATAGCAACTAAGTTACTTGGAGATAAAAAGAAGCTTCCTGACCCAATTACTATTATTTACCACTGTCTGTCTTCTCTGTCGAGTAATTCTGCAGCTTTACTATTCTCCCCTACTTTCTACAACTCAAATAAGAAAATACATACGAAAGCAGCATCTATATTAGGTATTTAACATCTCTTCTCAGAAAGACAAATGTGTACACTCTGTTTTACCCTGGGACTTCTAGTTCTTGCAAATCATATAAATCTTCCTCAATTCAATCTGGGAACCCTGAAAGGCCAGGATAATGGCTGAAATCAGAGGAATTTTAGGCCTCCACATAAAAAAGGGAAAAATAAAAATACTGAAGTAAAATTAATTGAAGATATGACAAAAATCTGGAGTTTGGAATCAAATTGGGATCAAATCTCAAGCCTAGAATTTACTAGCCCAGGTTCCTGTCTGTGAAATAAAGGTAACAAATTATACATTGTATTATTATATACGACATAGACACAATTACATATTAATTAATTATATATGACATATAATTATATATATAAAATAGTGAATTATTTTTTATATATAATTATATATAATATATTAAATATAATTTAATATATAATCTTGTAAAATTACTTTAAATTATTAGAGCTTATAATGTATATAAATTCCTAACACAGTACCTGACACATTGGAGATATATGATAAAATGTCAACAAATCAGCTACCATTAACTCTTTTAAGAGGCCGAGGCGGGTGGATCACGAGGTCAAGAGATCGAGACCATCCCAGTCAACATGGTGAAACCCCGTCTCTACTAAAAATACAAAAAATTAGCAGGGCCTGGTGGCGCGTACCTGTAATCCCAGCTACTCGGGAGGCTGAGGCAGGAGAATTGCCTGAGCCCAGGAGGCGGAGGTTGCAGTGAGCCGAGATTGCGTCATTGCACTCCAGCCTGGGTAACAAGAGCGAAACTCCGTCTCAAAAAAAAAAAAAAAAAAAAAGTACATTCAAGTCTTTTATAATTGCTACAGAAGTCTGAACATAATGAAACTCTTAATTTTTTTGACAATTACAACAAAGTACTACATCCTTTTTTTTTTTTACATATACATGTTTTTCAGACTACTACAAGAACCTTGTTTTTAAAAATACTTGATAAAAATATGTAACACAAGGCCGGGCGTGGTGGCTCACGCCTGTAATCCCAGCACTCTGGGAGGCCGAGGCAGGAAGATCATGAGGTGAGGAGTTTGAGACCAGCCTGGCCAACATAGTGAAACACCTTCTCTACTAAAAATACAAAAATTAGACAGCCATGGTGACCCAAGCCTGTAGTCCCAGCAACTTGGGAGGCTGAGGCAGGAGAATCACTTGAACCTGGGGTGGAGGCTGTGGTGAGCCGAGATCGCGCCACTACACTCGAGCCTGGGCAACAGTGTGAGACTCTGTCTCTGAAAAAAAAAAAAAAGTAACACAGTAAGTTGTATGGAAAAATATACAGTCACTTCATACGTCTGTGAGACGAAAAAACTGGTACAATCTCTATGGTGGGAAAACTAGTCTAAAAATCCGAATTACAAATGTACACAGCCTTTGATACAAGAATTCTACTTCTAGAAATTTATCTTATGTATATTTGTACATAAGTGAAATTACTTACTACGAAGAATGCGGCATAATAAGAAATACAAAGTAAAGCTGGGCACGGTGGCTCATGCCTGTAATCCTTTGGGAGGCTGAGGCGAGTGGATAACCTGAGGTCAGAAGTTCAAGACCAGCCTGGCCAACATGACAAAACCCTGTCTCTATTAAAAATACAGGGTTTTTAATGATCCTAAATATATATGCACCCAATACAGGAGCACTCAGATACATAAGACCTATAAAGAGACTTAGACTCCCACACAATAATAGTGGGAGACTTCAATATCGATATTAGATACATCAATGAGACAGAAAATTAATAAGCATATCCAGGACTTGAACTCAGATCCAGAACAAGTGAAC
>CAUYOR010141836.1:0-10896 GCA_963573925.1 Callimico goeldii
GGTCAACATGGTGAAACCCCGTCTCTACTAAAAATACAAAAATTAGCTGGGCATGGTGGCACGTGCCTGTAGTCCCAGCTACTCAGGAGGCTGAGGCAGGAGAATTGCCTGAACCCAGGAGGCAGAGGTTGCGGTGAGCTGAGATCATGCCATTGCACTCCAGCCTGGGTAACAAAAGCAAAACTCTGTCTCAAAAAAAAAAAAAAAGAAGAGAGGAGCAGCCAGAGAAGTGGGGAATGACATTAACAGTTTACTATTGGCCAGGTGCGGTGGCTCACACCTGTAATTCCAGCACTTTGGGAGGCTGAGACGGGCAGATCACCTGAGGTCAGGAGTTCAAGACCAGCCTGACCAACATGGTGAAGCCCCCATCTCTACTAAAAATACAAAAATTAGCTGGGTGTGCTGGTGGGCGCCTGTAATCCCACCTACTTGGGAGGCTGAGGCAGGAGAATTGCTTGAACCCGGGATGTGGAGGCTGCAGTGAGCTGAGAATGTGCCACTGCACTCCAGTCTGGGTGACAGAGTCAGGCTCTGTCTCAAAAAAAAGAAAAATTTTTTTCACTATTGCCAATACTATGAAGGGGCTCAGAGAGGTGAGGAATGAGACAAAGCTGCTTTATTTGGTGACTGGCAGTCATTAGTGACTTTCAAAAGAGTAGCTTGGTAGAATATAGGGAGGTTGGGCTATTTTCTTTTTTACGGATACTATTTATTAGGCACTGTATAAGATTAAAAGAGATTTTACCTCCTTTAAAAAGGCTTTATCTCTTTTAATCCTTACACTGACTCGTCTAATACCCTTTTCATAGATGAAAAGTGAGATTGAGAGAGGTTAAGTGACTTGTTCAAGCCCTCATATGAATTAATTATGGGCACGGGATTTGACCTGGTTGTGTTTGATCCTAAAGCTTACCACTTTAATGACCTGCCTTCTTTCTCATTCACAGAAGCGAGAATGCAAGTGGTTAAGGAGTAATAAGGAGGTGAATGTAGCCATTATAGAGGACTCATAGGACAGGTTTGGTAGATGTGAAAGGGAAGAGATGGGATGCTGCTTCTGGTTAGCAAGGGAGAAGAAAATTTCTTTTTTAGGTTAGGTAGGTTTCTACATTCATAAGTTTGTAGAAACTGAGAAAAAAGTAGTGTGAATTTAGAAAAAGAATGAAATAACATGTGAGAGAATGAGCAACACAGTGGGTTAAGAGTGTAGAGGTGGAGACAATTGCTTTGGAAAGGAAGGTTATACTTCCTTCTCTAAGGCAAAGCAGAGGTGAGTGGAGGTAAGAACTAATAGTTTTGAGATACAGGCACCTCAAGATGAGCTTGGTCACAGTGATGAAGAGCACAAGAGGCATGATAGGACCTTGAAAGAAGTGCATATGATTTACATATCTGCTCTGGGGAAATCAATGAAAGGTGAAGAAAAGGATGGCTTGGCAGTTTAAGGGCTGAGCAGCAGGGAAGACCCAGCTGAGATCCGAATATGAAGTGACAGCAATAGTAAGAAGGACCAGATACCGTGGTTCACGCTTGTAATCCTAGCACTTTGGGAGGCCACAGTGGGAGGATCTCTTGAGCCAAGGAGTTTTAGCAAACCTTGGCGCATTAGAGCAAGATCCTGTCTCTACAAAATAGGAAAAAAATACAGCTGAGTGTGATACCTATACTTCTGGCTACTAGGGAGGCTGAAGACTGCAGTGAGCTATGATTATGCCACTGCACTCTCGCCTAGGCAACAGAGCAAGACTTTGTCTCTAAAACGAAAATAGTAATGAGGCCTGGTTATTATTGTTTCTAGAGGGGTCCATTCAAATGAATGGGATGTTACAGGTGGACAATCACTGTGCTACGGTAAACTTCTAAGGCTCCAGGATGTCACTGAGAGGCCTACGTCTCAGTTCCCAATGGATTAGGAGGATTCCCACTTTCTTCCCTGGTAACAGCACTGGACACCTCAGAATGAAGTCATATGTATGACTTATATTTCACTGTGAAACCATTAACATCCTCAGTTTGTTTTCAGGACTGAAACAAATACTATGAGGCCAAAACTTTTTTCCCAGAGGCCTACATTTGTGAGATCAGCATTTTCCTTTTCACTAATATTGTGAAATTGAGTTCTTTTTATACATAAAGCAAATATATTTTGGAAATGTTTTCAGAGAACTGAACAGCACTAACAGAAGCACTCTGAGGTGCCCTTGGTCAGTCTGAGTATCACAGGGAGAATCATCTCCTCCCCATATCTCTAGAGTGGTAGTCTTCAAGGACAGGATGAGGGTGTCTGGTCCTGTTCTCATCACCATGGCTAAGTTTTCTTCTCTACACAGTCTGCAGGTGTCATTCAGTCCAGATCTGCCATTGCAGTCTCTTTACTGCCTCACTTTCCTTTTTCTCTGTTAAAAAGAGGCTTCTTCTGAGCTCAGAAGAACATTTCTGGGTTGTTAGGTAGGAATTTCTTGTGGTTACTGATAAATGCAGTTTCCCAAGTACCTCTTAAAGGTTTTAGAACTGTGTGCTCCTGCAGGATGGATGGCAGTGGCCCTGCACATATGCAGAGCCAGCACTCTATCTGCTCTCCGTCAAGGCTGGATATACTCTCCCCAGACTCATCAGGTAACATGGAGAAAGGAAAAATGATGCGCCGAAAAGAAAGAAAAAGGGAAGGAAAGCAGAGTACCTTGGCCCGTTTCTTGCACAGAAGCACCACAATGCTCAGGTACCCTGCTGCTGCAGCATATCCCAGCGGAGTCAGGCCACTTTCAGAAGAGGCATCCACGTTGGCCCCGAACTCCAGTAGCAGGGCTACCATTTCTGTGTAACCAAGATGGGACTGAACACATAGAATTGGAGCATTATTTAAAACCTCTGTCCGGTAATTAATATTGGCACCTCCCAAAATCAGCAGTCGGCTAACCTAGAAATAAATAAACAGAACTAATAATTAGACAAACAGGAGTCACATCCTTAGTTATCTTTTATTCAACCATCTAATATTCTACAACAGTGTCTAGTAGCATTTAGTAATTGCTTTATTTTATAATCTCATTTGTTCCTTTTTCTTTTCCTTTGGTAGATAATGTAAAATATCTCCTTTACATACACAGTATAGTGGCTAGGGCAATTGCCTCCCATACTGCAGTGCTGAACAAAGTCTCTATGAAGTGAGCTCTTGGTCAGAAAAGCTCCTACCAAGACCAAGGCCACCTATCAGTTTATCCTCTGGAACCAGCAGGAGCTGATCCCGTATGTCAGAGTCAGCTTATAGAAGGTAAGAGGACAATGGAGCTAGTCTCTAATTTATAGAATAAAATTGAATAATTAAAAATATATTATCAATAAAAGGCTCTTAATAAGAGAGAGTCTAAGGCAAGTCCAAAATCAACTACATAGCTACTTACTGTCTTTCTAGTTTTATTTTTTCACAGTTAATTCTTTATCATATAATTTCTTTACACATGTACCTTTATATTTGGAGTATAGAGATTTCGTAAAGATGCCAGTGCCATGGAAAGACCTTCTGTGCTATAGGAGATCCAGAGACCTTGGAGGATGGAGGATGATACACCAACTTTTTTACTCAAACCCTGAATAAAAATAGACAATTAAATTATTAGCCCAGCAAAAAAAAAAAAAAAAAAAAAAAAGTAGCATCAGTGGTAAATTAGTGGCCTCTTTGTTTTTGGTACTAATGAATGAGAGTAGAGTCTCACCCTAACAATGTTCATGCCAAGCAAACTCTAGACTGGGGGACAAAGATCAGTCCTGCAGGAACAAGCTGACTTAAATGGTCTCTAAGTGCAATCCTTAGCAACACATCTACTTAACACTTCTCTTTTCTGTTATATCTGGATATAATGTATTTTTCCATATCTTTTTTATTAGCCTTCTTCAATAAATCTCTTAAATTCAAGTTACTAAATTACACACTGTGGCAGATTTCCATTTCATTTTCTTCCTGAACATTTGGAAAAACTCTATTTCCCAGCCTCCTTTACAGTTAGGGAGGCCATGTGACTGAATTTTGGTGAATAAAATTAGGGCCTAAGTACTATGTCATGTCCAGGCTTGGCTTCACAACTTGCTGTGTATTTCTCACACTTTCTATTGTTCCTTTTGATTGTAGACCAGATAAGATCCAATGGAGAATTCTGAGGCCCAAGGTGATTTTATTTTATTTATTAATTATTTTTATAGAGACAGGGTTTCTCCATGTTGGTCAGGCTGGTCTCGAACTCCCAACCTCAGGTGATCCACCTGCCTCTCCCTCCCAAAGTACTGGGATTATAGGAGTGAGCCACCATGCCCGGCCAGCCCAAGGTGATTTTAAAAACTACTACATGGAAGGAGCCTGCCCAGAGATCTGCACTGTTCTGCGATGTAAGGAGAAAGAAGTCTTTGTTAAGTCATTGAGATTTTGCAGGTTGTCATAGCAGCTAGTGTTCTTCACACTAAGATACCCCAAAATGATTACATATGTTTATCCTCAGGAAAAAAAACAGCAATACAGGTTTGACTGCCATCCACAACAAATTTTCTCCTAGTATCACTGGCACAGGTCCCACGACATGTACTAAAGTTTGTCCATATCACATGGGCTTCTCCAGAAGGAAGTTAAAATAATTTGTTCTTCAGATCTTCTAACTGTTGAACACTCTCTGACCATCATCTTACTCTTCTGCTAATATCTGGATCAAATCAGTTAACGAAGGAAATCCTGAGGGCAGGAAGATATTAACAATGAAATTTGGGTTGTAATAAGAAATACAGGGAGGTATTTCTTTTAAAAAACTTAAGCTACTTCTGCCTTCTTTGTCCTTGAAATGCAGAATGTTCTTACCTAGAATACCTACATGTATCAAAAATCAGCAAGGTGTGTTTATCTGGCAGACTAGGGAAGGGGCATCTACAAAGAAGGAATATGTAAGTTACTTATGGGTTATAAATTCGTCTAACAAGAGCTCTAGTCATGGTGGTCAATGCCTTCCCATAGAGGGTTCAGGGTCTCTAAAGTGGGTTAGGAAAAAAACTTCCTGTAGAGGGAATTCTCACACTAGAGGAAAGGCTGAAAGGTGAATAATGCTGTGGGAAGGCTAGACACGTGAACATTTTTAAAAGGCTTTTCTGACACAGGCACTTTTTTTTCTCCCTGTGGGGATATTTTGATGTAACCAAAAATTAAATCATTAAACTTTCCTATTAAAAATTTTATTTTCATCCAGGTGCAGTGGTACATGTCTGTAATCCCAGCACTTTGGGAGGTGGTGGTGGGATGATTGCCTGGGCCCAGGAGCTCAAGACCAGGGAAGTGTAGGGAGACTACATCTCTACAAAAAATTAAAATATTAGGTGTGTTCGTGCATGCCTGTGGTCCTAGCTACTTGGGAGACTGATGTGGGAGGATTGCTTGAGCATGGGACGTTGAGGCTGTGGTGAGCAGTGACTGTAATACTGCACTCCAGCCTGGGTGACACAGCAAGGCCTTGTCTCAAAGAAAAAAAACAAAAATTGAAAAATAACAACCAAAAAAACAGAAGAAAAAAAGACTTCTACGTTTAAGTTTTAAAATTATAAAAATAATGCAAATTTGTTATAAAAGTCAAATAAAGTAATATGGTATTAAAAATAAAAGTAGCTTCAACCACCCATCTCAATCCTAAGAGGTGGCTCCTATTAATATATTAATGTTTATTATTTAAGACATTTTATATATATGTGTGTGTGTATATATATATATATATATATATATGGAAAATACACACAAGTGCATATAAACTATGTAAAATTTATTTTATTAAACATTTTTTATTAAGGAAAATTTCAAACCTACTTACAAAAGTAGAGAGGAATAGTATAATAAAGCTCTCATGTACCCATCACCTCACTTCAGTAATTTTCGACTCACGACCAACCATGTATTATTTACACTCCTGCGCATGTCCCCCTTCCCTTGATGGGATTATTTTGAAAAATCCTGGGTATTTTATCAGTTAATATTTAAGTATTTTAGTAAGAGCCTCTAAACAGATATGAACTCTTTAAAACATATCTAAAACTAAGAAGGATTCTATAATATGAAATATCCCAAGAGTGTTCAAATTGCCATGATTTGCTCAAAAAAGGAATTAAAATTTTTTCCATTTGAACTGGGATTCACATAGGTACATATACTGTTACTGGCTTTAAAACACTTTCATATTAAGTAGTTCCAGACTTTTTTCTCCCTCACTATTATAACTTTTAATAATCATCCATATATATGTATCTTTATACACCTATGCACACACACACACACACACACACACACATATATATATATATATATATATATATATAATATGCCTCAATAAGTGGATACATTTATATTTTGTAACATTTTGACATGGTTTTATCAAAGTGGCTGATAAAATCTCAACATAAAATCCACAGCTTGATCAAATGAGGAAGGATGGTGTTAATTATTTCTATGCATCCTCTCGTTCCATTCTATCCTAATTATAAATGATGGACAAGAGTATGAGACAAAAAGATGAGCCAAATCCTAGCAGAATAGACCTTTCGGTGCCCAGAAACACAATCCCATGCTGGGAGGCTGAAACAGAATCCAGTTTAACCCTCACATGGCAAGATGATTTCCTTCTTCATCCTTCTTGATTATTTAAAAATGGCCACCTAATTTCTACATGGTCCATATTCTCTCTGGCCTTGAGGAGCCTGGGTTCTGTTTTGAATCTGCCTACTATTGTACCATGTAGGCACCTAGAGCTGGGTAAACAGAAAACAGTAGGAAAGGTGGGTAAGGGCAGCTTCTGACTGCTCATTATCACTTCAGAAGCTCTTTTAATTTGTGCAAATAACAGGGATATCAATTACGAACTCTCATTTGGCTAAGCAGTTTACATGTAAACAGAACTGAAGCAGACACATTACTGAGTACTTCTGATTATTGTTTTGACATGCGAAATAGAATAGTTCCAGATGTTTTAGGAAGAATTCTAAATGTTACTCAGGGTTGGTGTCCAGACAAGTAGGTTCTTGAGTGTACCTCCACTGTAGATCCTGGAAGACCAGGAAACTTAGTTCTGACTCTCCATTTGGGCCTCAGTCTCCTAATTTATAATACGTGTGGGCCTCAAGACATTTTGAGGAACAATAAACTATATTAACCAATTCAGAGAGAAAAATCAGCATTAAGAAACATCCATAGTCTAACAGAGGAAACTTTCAGCAATGGAAGACACGTCTTACATAGTATGATTGAAGGAAAAAAAGGCAGGAAAGCTGACAGTTATTCAGATATACCGTGTGTCAGGGTCTGTGCTAGGGCTTTCCATATTTAGCTTCTCTAATGAAATTCAATCTCCACAGCAGCCCTAGGAGGTAGAATTTATCACTGTTTTTATATAGGAGGAAACAATCTAGAGAAGGTGGAGTAATTTGCTTAAAGCCACACAACTACTGGAGCTGGAATTAGAGGTCAAATCTGTTTTTACTCTAAAGTTCATGTTCCTTCCATTATACCAACTGAAAAAAAGGAAAAGTAATTGGCATCCAATTCAGGACCTCACTTCTGAATTCTTAGCTGAAAAAGTAGCAACTACAATAGATGTAAACAGACAAAACAGCTGATTGCTGCTTTCTCCCTTTGCCTTTAATTACATACCATTTTCCATTCTCGGCCCTCTTCTTCAAAATTGTCCTTTTTAATCTCAGACAATTTCCTCTACTCCTAAGACGTTACTCTTATGAATTCAACTAAGCATTGTATGTTTTTTTCCAACTATTAAATTTAAAGTAAAATTGTGTCTATGACCTGTAATAGTTATCTTTCTGTTGACATATGTATGCTAACTTTAGGATAAGGGTTATCTCTGGGGAGGGAGGAGAATGAGGTTAAGGGACAGATATAAAGGGGCTTCTACTATAATTGTTAATATATATAACATTTATATATGTAACTATTAAATATAGGTAAGAGACACCTACATTTTGGTGACTCTTAACCCCAAATATATGTATGTGTATCGCTCTTAGAGACCTTAGCCCCTTTTCTGAGCATTATACATGTTAATGAATTAAATCCTCGCAACTACCACATAAGTGCTAATATTATTCCCATTTTAAAGATTAGATTAGTGGTGGTAATCCCAGCACTTTGGGTGGCCAAGGAGGGAGGACTGCATGAGACTAGCAGTTCAAGACTAGCCTGGGCAACATGGTGAGACCCCCATCTCTACAAAAAATAGAAAGAATTAGCCAGGTGTAGTGGTGTTTGCCTATAGTCCTAGCTACTTGGGAGGCTGAGGTTAGAAAGACTACTTGAGCCCAGGAGTTCAAGGCTGCAGTGAGCTGTAATTGTGCCACTATACTCCCAGCCTGGGTGATAGAGTAAGACCTTGCCTCCAAAAAAATAAAAAAATAAAGTTAAACAACTTAAGGTCATACAGTCAGGAAGTAAGAGACAGGGTTTTAAATCAGTCTGCTTTGGAGTCTCATCTCTTAACTACCATGCTTGCTATGCTGCCATCAATAGTGATTTTTTTCAAAAAGGAAAAGAAAGGAATAGTGGTTTCTCAACTAGCTGGGCTGCACATAATATTAGCACTTATGTGGTAGTTGCGAGGATTTAATTCATTAATTACCTGGGGAGCTTCTCAAAAATACCAGTGCTCAGTCATTGCCGGTGGGAATGCAAAATGGCACAGCCACTCTGGAAAACAGTTTGGCAGTGTCTTACAGGCTAAACATAGTCTTACCATACAATATGGTAATGAATTACTAAGGGATTTACTCAAATGCATTGAAAATTATGTTCACATAAAAACTGGTATCTTAGTGTTTATAGAAGCTTTATTCATAATTGCCAAAATTGGAAGCAACCAAGATGAATGGCTAAATAAAATGTAGTGAACCCATATAGTGAAATTCAACAATAAAAAGAAATGTGATATCAAGCCAAAAAAGACACGTAGGAACCTTAAATGCATATTGCTAAGTGAATGAAGCCAGTCTGAACATTCTACAT
This sequence comes from Callimico goeldii, assembly GCA_963573925.1. Taxonomy (NCBI): domain Eukaryota; kingdom Metazoa; phylum Chordata; class Mammalia; order Primates; family Cebidae; genus Callimico; species Callimico goeldii. Next base: position 9,029 of record CAUYOR010141836.1, read on the forward strand.
GTTGTGTGATTCCAGCTATATGACATTCTGGGAAAGTCTAAACTATAGAAACAGTAAAAAGATCAGTGGTTGCCAGGGGTTGAGGAGGCTAAGAGAAGAGGAATGAACAGGTGGAGGATAAAGGAATTTTAGTGCAATGAAACTATGCTGTATGATACTTAATGGTGGATACGTGACATTACGCATTTGGCAAAATCTATAGAGCTGTACAACACATAGAATGGACCCTAGGGTAAAGGATGGACTGCAGCTAATAATAATGTATCACTATTGGTTCCTCAACTGTAACATGTATCACATCAGTACAAGATGTTAATAATAGGGAAACTGTGGTTGGGGGAGTATGTAGGAACTCTGTACTTTGTGTTCAATTTTTATGTAAACCTAAAATTGGTCTAAGAAATAAAATCTATTTTAAAAATGAAGTCTAGGTTCTACTCCAGAACAATGACTCATAATCTCTGGGAGTAAGGCTCAGGAATGTGTGTGTATTTAAAAAAAAAAACTCTGCAAGAGACTCTAATGTATAGCTAGAGTTGAAAATCACCAACCTACTTCTATAGAGAAATCTCAAAGACACAACGCTGAGTGAAAAAGAAAAAAGTTACAGAATCTTGGGGAGGAGGATCCAAGATGGCCAATCGCTAACACCTCGGGATTGTAGCTCTCAGGGAAGGCGCGGAGAACTAGAGGAAGCCACACTTTCAGACAAATTCTGGTTGCTCATGGAGCAGAAGATTCCCAGTGGAAGAGTCACACAGGTTACCAGCGTGACTCTCGTGGACAGCGCAGCGGTTTTGCTGGCACCTCGGTGCTCTCGGAGCAGAGTAAATAAGGCTGGCTCCCCTTTCTGACCGAGGTTTGGAGGACCCACAAGGCTCCCCAGCACGACTCTGGCGCAGCGGCTGTGACGGCACCTCAGTGCTGCAGCTCTCGGCGCAGAGTAAATGAGATGGGTTCCCCTTCTGACCAAGGTTTGGAGCCCTGGGAAGGCAGAGACGCCTGCTACGGACACAAGAAGGAAGCCAGACAGGAGAATCCTGGGCAGAAAAGCACCAACCTACATCTATAGAGAAAATTAGTCTTAACGCCACTGTTCTGGCCCCGGGAACTAACAACTTGGACGTCCACTCGAGACCTAATCTGAAAGTTGGTAATTTCAAAGTCAACAGGAGGATAAATTTACAATGATGGGAAGAAACCAGCGTAAAAAAGCTGAGAATACTCAAAGTCAGAACGCCTCTACCTCTAAGATGATCACAGCTCCACATCAACAATGGAACAAGGCTGGATGGAGAACGAGCGCATCCCAATGACAGAATCACTCTTCAGGGAATGGATAATTAAAAACTTCAGTGAGTTAAAAGAACATGTTGTAGCCCAATGTAAAGAAACTAGGAACTTTGAAAAAAACTTTGAAAAAAGGTTTGGTGAAATCCTATTGAGAATAGACAACTTAGAGAGGAGTATAAGTGAATTAATGGAAATGAAGAATACAATACAGGAACTCCGAGAAGCATGCACAGGTTTAAACATTCGAATTGTTCAAGCAGAAGAAGGGATATCAGAGGTCAAAGTCCAACTTAATGAAATAAAACATGAAGAAAAGATAAGAGAAAAAAGGATAGAAAGGAATGAGCAAAGTCTCCAAGAAATGTGGGACTACGTGAAAAGACCCAATTTACGTTTGATAGGTGTACCTGAATGCGACAGAGAGAATGAACCCAAGCTGGAAAATACCCTACAGGATATCATTCAGGAAAATTTTCCTAAACTAGCAAAGCAGGTCAATATTCAACCCCAGGTAATACAGAGAACACCATAAAGATATTCCTCAAGAAGAGCAACCCCAAGGTACATAATCATTA
>CAUYOR010141838.1:0-31690 GCA_963573925.1 Callimico goeldii
GCGCACACCTGTAGTCCCAGCTACTTGGGAGACTGAGGCAGGAAAATTGCTTGAACCTGGGAGGCGGAGGTTGCAGTGATCTGAGATTGTGTCACTGCACTCCAGGCTGGCAACAAACCGAGACTCCATGTCAAAAAAAAAAAAAACAGCCTCAAGTTTAGGTGATAATGGAGGGCATCTATGGAAGCCATCTTACCACAAGTCTATGAAATATTCTGTTTCTACTGTCTTGTTAGTTTCACAGTGCACTTATATATGGACCAGGACTCTGGCTTCTCCCAGGCCTTTGTGTGTGTGCCATGTATTTCCTCCTTCATCAGGGACGACGGCATGATTGGCTTCTAGATAAAAATTTACAGTTAAGAGATGAGACCAAAAATTTATGTTTTTCTTACCCTTAAAGCACTTAACGCCAGTATTATATATTGTTTTCTCCAAGGGCATGGTCTGGAAACTAAATACATTTCCTAGAGTTTTCTGGTTGCAGATCATGTGAGACGCTGGAATGGGCTTCAGTTGGACGGTAGTGACTTCCAGTCCTCACATAGTGCCAGGCACAGTTCTGGCCTGGAGGACCGTGTTTGTACTCACCTTGGGACAAAGTCACAAGACTCTATGTCTGTGAAGAGGCCTGTCATGAATCATTCTAAAACCCAAAGGAAGGGTTTGAGAGAGCCTGAGGGCATGCAGGAAGGAATCCCAGGCAGGCTGAGAAGCTACAATTTAAGATCTTTGTTCTTTTTTTTTTGAGACAGAGTCTCCCTCTGTTGCCCATGCTGGAGTGTTGTGGTGCGATCTTGGCTCACTGCAACCTCTGCCTCCCTGGTTCAAGTGATTCTCTCCTGCCTCAGTCCTCCAAGTAGCTAGGACTACCTGTACCACCATGCCTGTCTAATTTTTGGTATTTTCAGTAGACACGGGGTTACTCCGTGTTAGCCAGGATGATCTCGATCTCCTGACCTCCTGATCTGCCCGCCTCAGTCTCCCAAAGTGCTGGGATTACAGGCGTGAGCCACCGCGCCCAGCCGATCTTTGTCCTTCTTTAGGCCCATCCAAGACTCGAGTCCAAGCATGGCCCCATTCTCTTTACTTCTTGGGTTCCACATGCTTTAATTTTCAGCCTCTGACATGTTAGATTCCGCTATGGGTTCTTTTGTTTCCCAGGCACTAAATACTCATGCAGACCTCTGTTCTGTTTCCTCAGGATGCACGCTATTTTTCTACGAGAGCGACGGCAGGTCTGGGATCGACCACAACAGCATCCCCAAACACGCCGTCTGGGTGGAGAACAGCATTGTGCAGGCAGTGCCTGAGCACCCCAAGAAGGACTTTGTCTTCTGCCTCAGCAATTCCCTGGGCGATGCCTTCCTTTTTCAGGTTTGTTGGGCACTTTCTTTGCAGGGCATTTCAAACCTCTCAACTGGGTACCTTCTTTTCTTGCTAGGTGCCCAATCTCCCTCCACTGTTTTTTTTTGTAGTGGTGAGATTAATCTGTTGCTCATTATGAAAACAAAAACAGTGCATGACAAAATAAACATCTATATGAAATTCTAAGAATAGGTATATTCAGACATCTTCCAAGTGAAGGCTAAGGAGAGCTATGGGTTGAGTGTGAGAAACTTGCTCTGCTTATCATGAGTTGAAGTATATTTTAGTGTGGTCTCAGTACCATTTCCGTTGCATGTAAGAAAGGGATCATGAATTCCTTATTTTAGACATGATTTGAGCTGTCAAAAATTTTTATGTTCTTTTCTAGTATTAATCATAAAGTAAAATAATGACATCACAGAAATGACTGGCATCACCTAAACAGTTTTTCTCCCTCATCTGATCAGAACTTTCTTTTTTTTTTTTGAGACAGAGTTTCGCTTGTTACCCAGGCTGGAGTGCAATGGCGCGATCTCGGCTCACCGCAACCTCTGCCTTCTGGGTTCAGGCCATTCTCCTGCCTCAGCCTCCTGATGAGCTGGGATTACAGGCACGCGCCACCATGCCCAGCTAATTTTTTGTATTTTTAGCAGAGACGGGGTTTCACCATGTTGTCCAGGATGGTCTCGATCTCCAGACCTTGTGATCCACCCGCCGCAGCCTCCCAAAGTGCTGGGATTACAGGTGTGAGCCACCACGCCTGGCCCTGATCAGGACTATCTACTCCGCATCCTTGATTTTCAGCATTCTTTAAAAAAATACTTCTGGTTGGGGCCAGTGGCTCATGCCTGTAACCTCAGCAGTTTGGGAGGCTAAGGTGGGTGAATCACCTGAGGTCAGGAGTTTGAGACCAGCCTGACCAATATGGTGAAACCCCGTCTCTACTGAAAATACAAAAATTAGCCAGGCATGGCAGCAGGCACCTGTATTCCCAGCTACGGAGGACGCAGAAGCAGGAGAATTGCTTGAATCTAGGAGGTGGAAGCTACAGAGCTGATATTGTGCCATTGCACTTCAGCCTGGACAACAGGAGTGAAACTCCATCTCAAAAAAAAAAAACTTCTCTACTACCTGCCTCAGGATTAACATTTTCTTTGATAGGGAATCTTTTGAATTTGGATAGTTGTAAAATATTCTGCAAGAACTATTTTTGAGGTGTTATTTAGGAAGGCTTTCTTTCTTTATTCCGTTGAAGACTTAATTTCTCAAGCCTTTATCCTGTGCTTCCTATATGCTCCACATAGCCCTACTGAGAATACCAGAAGATTTTGACAGTTCATCTTTTTTTTTTTTAATTTGAGATGAAGCCTTGCCTTGCTTTGTTGCCCAGGCTGGAGTGCAGTGGCATGATCTTGACTCACTGCAATATCTGCCTCCCAGGTTCAAGCAGTTTTCCTGCCTCAGCCTCCTGAGTAGCTAGGACTACAGGTGCCCACTGCCATGCCTGGCTAATTTTTGTATTTTTAGTAGAGCAGGGGTTTCACCATATTGGTCAGGCTGATGTCAAACTCCTGACCTCAGGTGATCCACCCGCCTCAGCCTCCCGAGGTACCGGGATTACAGGTGTGAGCCACTGCGCCCAGCCGACAGTTCATCATCGTAAAAGTGTTCACATATAACAGAGAGGACAGACACAGCAAATCTTTATAATGTGGCAAAGCCTAACAGTGACTGTTAAAGGAAGAGCAGGTATAAATGGCGTGACAAGGACAGCAAGACTATAACATGCAAGGAAGGAGCTGGAACAAAGGTATAGAGGAGAAAAATCATTTATTTCGCCAAGTTTCTGGCTTTGGCTTCTGATGCTATTTCTATTTGGACAATTAAAGTAAGAAATATAAAGTGCTAGTTTTGATTGTAGAAAGACAAAGCATCTGTGTTTTCTTTTTTAAAAATCTGTGATGTAAAACACAGAAAGAAGAGTGCACAAAACATAAGCGTACTGCTCACTGAGCTACCATAAAGTAATTCTGTAACCAACAACCAGAACGAGAAATAGAGGTTTCAGGCACCAGCTGGGTGCAGTGACTCAGGCCTGTAATCCCAGCAGTTTGGGAGGCCAAGGCAGACAGATTGCCTAAGCTCAGGAGTCCATGAGCAGCCTGGACAACACAGTGAAACCCCGTCTCTACTAAAAAAACAATACAAAAAATTAGCCAGGTGTGGCGGCGTACACCTGAAGTCTCAGCTGCTTGGAAGGCTGAGGTAAGAGAATTGCTTGAACCCAGGATGTGGAGGTTGCAATGAACCAAGATCTTGCCTCTGCACTCCAACCTGGGCGGGGCGGCAGAGCAAGACTCTGTCTCAAAAACAAAAAAGAAGGAAAAAGGAAGTTTCAGGAACTTAAGCCACCTTCCCCAACCCCACCCCACAGAGAAATGCAGCCTACTAGTTGAATTGAGTGAATATGTCTTTTATCATCCAAGCCAGGGCATGTTTATGTATCTGGGAATGACTTAATTTCCCCTTCAGTTTTACTGGATATAGAATTCTTAATTGACAATCTTACTTCAATACTTTGAAAATGTCATCTCACTTCTTTCTGGACTTCATGAAAAGTCAGCTCCTTGCTGATTTGAAGATCGTGACATTATATTTAAACAATTTGAGTATTATGTGTCTAGGTATGATTCTCCTTGAGTTTACTTTACCTGGAATTTATTGTATCTTTCAGATATGTATCTTTTAATATTTAAAAAAAATTTTTAAATTGTTGTGGGTACTAGTAGCCACAAAATAGTGTGTGTATTTGTTTATGGAGTGGTGTATTTTGGATCTGTAGATTCGTATGTGTTTGTGTATTTAAATCATTTGGAAAGTTTTTAGCTATTATTTCTTCAGATAGTCTTCCTGTTCATTTGTCTTGCTCCACTCCTGTTAACATTGGTGTGCTGGAGGATGTCTCACAAGCCTCTGAGATCTATTCATTTTTTTTATCCCATTCCTTAATCTCACTTGATCTAACCAGAAGTTCACTGGTTCTTTTTCTTCCAGCTCCAACTCTTGTTGTGCTCTTCTGGTATGTATGTATGTAGACAAGAGTTTCACTTTTATTGCCCAGGCTGGAGTGCAATGGCACGACCTCAGCTTACCACAACCTCAGCCTCCTGGGTTTAAGCACGTCCTGCCTCAGCCTCCCGAGTAGCTGGGATTACAGGCATGCGCCACCATGCCCAGCTAATTTTTTTTTTTTTAAAGTAGAGATGGGGTTTCTCCACATTGGTCAGGCTGGTCTGGAACTCCTCACCTCAGGTGATCCACCCACTTCAGCTTCCCAAAGTGCTGGGATTACAGGTGTGAGCTACTGTGCCTGGTCTGGTTATTCTATATTTAAACTCCAAAATTTGTGTTGGTTATTTTATTTATTTGTGATTTTATTATTACTGTTGTGGGAGATAGGGTCTTGTTCTGTCACCCAGGCTGGAGTGCAGTGACGTGATCACAGCTCACTGCAGCCTCAACCTCTTGGGCTAAGCAATCCTCCCAACTCAGCCTCCTGAGTAGCTGGGACTACAGGTACGCACCGCCACACCCAGCTAATTTTTTCTAGTTTTTGTGGAGATGGGGGTCTCACTTATTACCCAGGGTTGTCTCAAACTCTTGTCCCCAAGTGATCTTCCTACCTCAGCCTCCTAAAGTGCTGGGATTACAGGCATGAGCCACTGTGCCTGGCCTGGTTCTTTTAAATAAAAATTGTATTTCTTTATTGATATTCTCTATTTGTTTTCTTTTTAAGACAGGGTTTCACCATGTTGGTCAGGCTGGTCTTGAACTCCCGACCTCAGGTGATCCACCCGCCTTGGCCTCCAAAGTGCTTGGATTACAGGTGTGAGCCACCACGCCCGACCAATATTCTCTATTTCATGTGGTATTAGTCTCATACTTTATTTCTTTAGACATGGTTTATTTTAGTTCTTTGAATACGTACACAACAGTTGCTTGAAATCTTTGTCTAGTATACTTAACATTGGACTTTCTGAACCAGTTTCTATTGACTTCTTTTTCTGTGTATGGGCCATACTTTATTCTTTTTTTTTTTTTTTTTTTTTTTTTTTTTAGCAATCAGGCCTTGCTCTGTTACCCTGGCTGGAGTACAGTGGTGCAGTCATAGCTCACTGTAACCTTGAACTCCTGGGCTCAAGCAGTCTTCCCACCTCAGCCTCTCAAGTAGCTGGGACTGCAAGTGTGTACCACCACACCTGGCTCATTAAAAAAAAAATTTTTTTTTTTAAGACAGAATCTTGCTATGTTACCCAGACCAGTCTCAAACTCCTGGCTGCACGCAGTCCTCCCATTTTGGTCTCCCGACCCGCTGAGATAATAGGCATGAATCACCATTCCCGGCCCATGCTTTATTGTATATTTGCATGTCTCATACTTTTTTTGGTTTAAATTGTACATTTAAAATAATGGGACAACTCTGAAAGCTGATCCACTTCCCATCCTTTGCTATTGTTGATTATTAATGGTGATGGTGCTTCTTTGTTTAGTGACTTTCTTGAAATCTGTAAAATATTTAGGCTTTGTCATGTGTGCTCACTGAAGTCTCTGCTCAGCTAGTTTAGTGCTCAGCTAGTTTAATAATTAGCTAATGACTAGAGAGAGATTTCCTTAAATGTCCAGAAGCAAAAAGTTTCTTCCTAGTCTTTCCTAAGAACAGAGGTTTACAAGTTCAAACACATCATCAATGCTCAGGCAACCAGCTTTCGTCTCTGCCTTAGCCTTCATCTCTGCTTTCACAGAGCTGTAGAGTCAGCCAGAGGGTGAGCTTAGGAACTTCTTGGGACTATCTGGGCTTGTGCACAGCCTTATGTATATATGCGACTGTGTTAGTCCATTCTCATGCTGCCAATAAAAACATACCAGAGACTGGGTAATTTATAAGGAAAAGAGGCTTAATGGGCTCACAGTTCCACATGGCTGGGGAAGCCTCACAATCATGGTGGAAGGCAAGGAGGAGCAAAGTCATCTTACATGGCAGCAGGCAAGAGGGAGCATGTGCAAAGGAACTCCTCTTTATAAACCCATCAGCTCTCATGAGACCTACTGTCATGAGAACAGCACAAGAAAGACCTGCACCCATGATTTAATTACCTCCTACCAGGTCCCTTCCATAACATGTGAGAATTATGGGAGCTACAATTCAAGATGAGATTTGGGTAGGGACACAGCCAAACCAGATCAGTGATCTTCCAGATTCCAAGGACTATGTCATATCTTTTCAGAGTTTTTTATGGAAATTTGTATTCCCCAGCTTTTCCTCAGGTTTCTTGGTCAGCTTCTTAATTGCCCAACTGTTATCACTGCTTCAGGCAACCATGATGTCAAACAATTGTCATTGGTTGTTTTTCACCAACACCCCCTGGAGTGAAGAGTGTTTGCATGAATGAGGTCTGACTCAGGTCAAGTAGCAACAAGCTCTGTGAAGAGGGTTTTCTGGGACCTGCTAGACAGGTTGGTTAGTGACGTTTCTCTGAGAAATATGTTTTTGGGAAGATGTAGAGATCTACCTTGCAATGCCATGTTTAGTTCTGAGCCAGAGACTGTACCTACCACCTACAGAGTACAACTTCCTGTTGAGCCTTCATTCTTTCATTACTTTAGGCTATCATATACAATTTCAAAAAGCTCACTCACCTTTATGGTAACATATCCTAATGATAGTTATTATTTTGTCTATTAGACGCCTTGGGAACATAGCTACCAGGCAAATAAGAAAGGTGACAGAGTAGAAAATCATATGCAGTTATATATCTAAAGGGGTGTAGAAAATGTTATCTCTAGGAATTGATTGCCTTTTCCTTCCATAGAAAGTTTTCTTATCATTTAAGAAGTCACTCGTGTGAGGGTATTGTATGCATACATATGCATATTAAAAGATTCATATGCCATTAAATTGAGTTGCAGATTAATTGTGATAATGATAGTAAGTGTCTGATAGATAGCAAACGCTCAGTAAATGTTAGTTACAGTTACCATTTTAGTAATAAAGAAAAAAAGACGAGTTCCATGGGCTCCTCTTTTTTTTTTTTTTTTGAGAGACAGAGTCTTATTCTGTCTTTCAAGCTAGAGTGCAATGGTATAACCTCAGCTTACTGCAACCTCCACCTCCCAGGTTTAAGCAGTTCTCCTGCCTCAGCCTCTCGAGTAGCTGGTATTACAGGAGAGTGCCACCATGCCTGGCTAATTTTTTGTATTTTTAGTAGAGATGGGGTTTTACCATGTTGGTCAGGCTGTTCTCGAACTCCTGACCTTGTGATCTGCCTGCCTTAGGCTCCTAAAGTATAGGATTACAGGCGTGAGCCACTGTGCCTGGCCCCTGATAGGCTTCTCTTTTTTTTTTTGAGACGGAGTTTTGCTCATGTTACCCAGACTGGAGTGCAATGGCGCAATCTCAGCTCACTGCAACCTCCGTCTTCCGGGTTCAAGCAATTCTCCTGCCTCAGCCTCCTGAGTAGCTGGGACTACAGGCACACACCACCATGCCTGGCTAATTTTTGTATTTTTAGTAAGAGACGGGGTTTCACCATGTTGACCAGGATGGTCTCAATCTCTTGACCTTGTGATCCACCCGTCTCGGCCTGGGGGCTTCTCTTAAATAAGCATCTTTATAGAAGTTAAGTGCGGCTTCACTGTGGAAAGGCTAAGGTCTTGAGTTTCATCAGACTCTAGAGATCTACCTTGGAAGCCATGTCTAGCTGTGTGTGCCAGATCAGAGGAAGGTCATTGCCACATGCCCTGGACAAGGGCAGCCAGGTTAGAGAAAAACCTGTAAGTCATCTTTCACAAGGAGTTGTCAAGTGGACTTTTGGTAGAAAAGACTTTAGTGGTGTTTGGCATCTTGATCCAGCATCCCTCTCAAGGGAGGTATGATCCCTGCAAGATCCTGGCCAACAGGTAAGCCTGCCCATTGGGCAGCCCCTCCCCTTCCTGGAAATCTCCCAGCTTTCAACCACTAGTTTTGTGAGGCAGCCCTAAGTCCTGGGAAGTTCTTTGTCATGTTGAGATAATATGCTCTTTCTGGTAAGTCTTGCCATTTCTCTTTGTTTCTGTATTTACCCCCAGAATCCTGTGCAAGTCTTCTGCTTATCCTTACTCATCAGATACTTAAAAACAGCTTTGATTTACCTCCTGCCATGTCTCTTTAGGCTACCCTGCTAAGGTTCCGAAGCCATTCTCACTGTTCTTACTTATAAGTGTGCGCAGGAGCTCAATGTCCTCTCTGAGCCTCTGTGTCATCTGCTCCGTGCAGCCTGCAGTGAGGTTCCCGTTATCCTTGTTTCCGCTAGAGTCAGTTCTTTTATTAAAAGCCACATCAAACTGTTGACTCAGACTGGGCTCGTGGTATCTTAAACCCTCAGCATCAATTCTTACCCAGCAAGGCCTTCCCCATCTTATCTTAATAGAATTTTTTTTAAAAAACCCAACTCAGAACTTAAATGTACCTCTTTAATATGTTATCCTTGTGGCTTTTATCCTTCTAATAAACAGTTGAAATCCTCTGGGATCCTCGTTTGATCTTCCCTGGTGTTTATATTCCTCTTATCTTCACATTATCCAGTGATAGGACAAGCTGAGTGCGAGGTCTTCGTTCTCTTTGTTGGTTTCCGTGTTGACCTAGTCTGTTGCTAAGTCCTGTTTTCTCCACACTGTGGATTATATTCCTGCTCCTAGTCAGCCACTGGAGAAATAGTTGCCTTTGATTTTGGCATGGGTTAGTTGTGGAGAAGGGCCAATTCTAGGATATGTGGAGCCCTAGGCAAAATTTTTTTTTGATGGAGCCTTTATCGATATAAAGAATTTGACTCACCCAGATCAACTGTCAGCACCATTCTGGTGGCCCAATCTCAAGCAATCTGGTAAAAGAAATACCACACAGGCTGGTAGGTACATCTTACTAGCCACAAACTCAAGTTCAAGAGCTTTGGGCATCTTTTTGACACTGCGTGGCTGGTACAGGGTGAGAGAGTTCCCTGAAGGGGAGAGATGACATGAGGGCCACCTCCTGAAACCTCCCCTTTCAAGGAGCCAGAGGGAAACTCAGAAAATTTCAAGAAAGCCCTCTAAACTGTGGGGCCTCCTGAGGTGCAGGGCCCTAGTAGGGGCCCCACTTGCCTACCTCTTAGGAGAATGGAATGTTGAAGTGTAAAATGAATATACAAAGCTGGAAATCAGTTAGATTTTATGCCTTCTGTGGGTGCTTCAGAGGATTCCCCACACTGCAGAGGTATAATTGCAGTTGAGCTAGACCTTCCTATATAATTTCTATATTGTTATGTATTATGCAAATATTGTTCTAACAGTATTCTTCCTTTTCTTACATTAGTTTAAATTTGTATTAAATCAATATGAGCATCGTTTAAAATATTCAGCTAGCATTAAAAGGCTTAAAGTGAAATTATTTTCCTCCTTTTGCCCTCTTCACCTCATGGGGCTCATTCCCCAGAAGCAACTGTACAAAACCAGTTTAGCTGATGTTTTTGTTCCTTTGTTTTCCTGCATTTGCCCTCATTCATCATTAACATGCTTATACTGCTGTTTCTTTCTTTTTTTTAACTTGATTTATTTATTTTATTGTACTTAGGTTCTGGGGTACATGTGCAGATCATGCAGGATTGTTGCATAGGTACATACATGGCAATGTGGTTTGCTGCCTCCATCCCCCTGTCACCTATATCTGGCATTTCTCCCCATGTTATCCCTCCCCAACCTCACCACCCCACACCAGTGTGTGATGCTCCCTCCCTGTGTCCATATGTTCTCACTGTTCAACATCTGCCTGTGAGTGTGAACATGCAGTGTTTGATTTCCTGTTCTTGTGTCAGTTTGCTGAGAATGGTGGTTTCCAGATTCATCCATGTCCCTACAAAGGACATGAACTCATCCTTTTTTATGACTGTATAGTATTCCATGGTGTGTATGTGCCACATTTTCTTTGTCCAGTCTGTCATCAATGGGCATTTGGGTTGGTTCCAGGTCTTTGCTATTATAAACAGTGCCACAATGAATATATATGTGTACGTGTCTTTTTAACAGAAAGATTTATAATCCTTGGTTATATATCCAGTAATGGGATTGCTGGGTCAAATGGAATTTCTGTTTCTAGGTCCTTGAGGAATTGCCACACTGCCTTCCACAATGGTTGAACTAAATAACACTCCCACCAACAATGTAAAAGTGTTCCTATTTCTCCACATCCTCTCCAGCATCTGTTGTCCACAGATTTTTTAATGATCGCCATTCTAACTGACGTGAGATGGTATCTCAATGTGGTTTTGAATTGCATCTCTCTAATGACCAGTGATGATGAGCATTTTTTCATATGTTGGTGACCTCATATATGCCTTCTTTTGAAAAGTGTCTCTTCATATTCTTTGCCCACTTTTGAATGGGGTTGTTTTTTTCTTGTAAATCTGTTTTAGTTCTTTTTAGATTCTGGTTATTAGCCCTTTGTCAGATGGGTAGATTGCAAAATGTTTTCCCATTCTGTTGGTTGCCGATTCACTCTAATTATTGTTTCTTTTGCTCTACAGAAACTCTGGAGTTTAATTAGATCCCATTTGTCTATTTTGGCTTTTGTTGCCAGTGCTTTTTTGGCATTTTCGTCATGAAGTCCTTGCCTATGCTTGCCTAGGTTTTCTTCTAGGGTTTTTGTGGTGTTAGGTCTTATGTTTAAGTCTTTAATTCATCTGGAGTTAATTTTAGTGTCAGGTGACAGGAAGGGGTCCAGTTTCTGTTTTCTGCACATGGCTAGCCAGTTTTCCCAACACCATTTACTAAATAGGGGATCCTTTCCCCATTGCTTGTTTTTGTCAGGTTTGTCAAAGATCAGCTGGTTGTAAAAGTGTGGCATTTCCTACGGGGCCTCTCTTCTATTCCATTGGTCTATATCTCTGTTTGGTACCAGTACCATGCTGTTTTGATTACTGTAGCCTTGTTTGAAATTAGGTAGCATGATGTCTCCAGCTTTGTTCTTTTTGCTTAGGATTGTCTTGGCTATGTGGGCTCTCTTTTGGTTCCATATGAAGCTTAAGGTGTTTTTTTTTTCCAGTTCTGTGAAGAAGGTCGTTCACTGGTAGCTTGATGGGGATAGCATTGAATCTATAAATTACTTTGGGCATATAGCCATTTTCATGATAATTGATTCATCCTAACCATGAACATGGAATGTTTTTCCATCTGTTTGTGTCCTCTTTTATTTCTTTGAGCAGTGATTTGTAGTTCTTCTTGAAGATGTTCTTTACATCTTTGTTAGTTGTATTCCAAGGTATTTTATTCTCTTTGTAGCAATTGTAAATGGGAGTTCACTCCTGATTTGGCTCTCTGTTAGTCTATTATTGGTGTATAGGAATGCTGCTGATTTCTGCACATTGATTTTTTATCCTGAGACTTAGCTGATGTTGCTTATCAGTTTAAGGAGATTTTGGACTGAGACAATGGGGTCTTCTAAATATACAATCATGTCATCTGCAAATAGAGACAATTTGACTTTCTCCTTTCCTAATTGAATATCCTTTGTTTCTTTTTCTTGCCTGATTGCTCTGGCTAGAACTTCCAATACTGTATTGAATAGGAGTGGTGAGAATGGGCATCCTTGTCTAGTGCCAGATTTCAAAGGGAATGCTTCCAGTTTTTTCCCATTCAGTATGATATTGGCTGTGGGTTTGTCCTAAATAGCTTTTATTATTTTGAGATACATTCCATTGATAACTAGTTTATTGAGAGTTTTTAGCATAAAGGACTGCAGGATTTTGTTGAAGGCATCCTCTGCATCTATTGAGGTATTCATGTGGTTTTTGTATTTGGTTCTCTTTATGTGGTAGACTACCTTTATAGATTTGCGCATGTTGAACCAGCCTTGCATCCCTAGGAGAAGCCTACTTGATCGTGGTGGATAAGCTTTTTGATGTGCTGTTGCAATCGGTTTGCCAGTATTTTATTGAAGATTTTTGCATCTATGTTCATCATGGATATGGCCTGAAGTTTTCTTTTCTTGTTGAGTCTCTGCTGGGTTTTGGTATTAGGATGATGTTGGTCTCATAAAATGATTTGGGAAGGATTCCCTCTTTTTGGATTGTTTGGAATAGTTTCACAAGGAGTGGTACCAGCTCCTCTTTGTATGTCTAATAGAATTCAGCTGTGAACCCAGCTGAACCTGGCCTTTTTTTGGTTAGTAGGCTATTAATTGCTGCCTCAACTTCAGACCTTGTTATTGGTCTATTCAGGGTTTCGACTTCTTCCTGATTTAGGCTTGGGAGGGTGTAAGTGTCCAGGAATTTATCCATTTCTTCCAGATTTACTGGTTTGTGTGCATAGAGTTGTTTGTAGTCATCTCTGATGGTAGTTTGTATTTCTGTGGAATTGGTGGTGATATCTCCTTTATCATTTTTTATTGCATCTTTTTTATTCTTCTCTCTTTTCTTTTTTTATTAATCAGGCTAGTGGTCTATTTTGTTGATCTTTCAAAAAACTAGCTTCTGGATTTATTTTTTTTTTTGAAGGGTTTTTTGTGTCTCTATCTCCTTCAGTTCTGCTCTGATCTTAGTTATTTCTTGTCTTCTGCTAGCTTTTGAGTTTTTTGATTTTACTCCTCTAGCTCTTTCAATTTTGATGATAGGATATTGATTTTAGATTTTTCCTCGCTTCTTGTATGGGCATTTATTGCTATAAATTTCCCTCTAGACATTGCTTTAAATGTCTCCCAGAGATTCTGGTATGTTGCGTTTTTGTTCTTGTTGGTTTTGAAGAACATCTTTATTACTGCCTTCATTTCATTGTTTATCCAGTCAACATTCAGGAGCCAGTTGTTCAGTTTCCGTTCTGAGTTAGTTTCTTAATCCCAAGTTCTAATTTGATTGTGCTGTGGTTTGAGAGACTGTTCATTATGATTTCCATTTTTGTTTGTATTTGCTGAGGAGTGATTTACTTCCTATTATGTGGTCAGTTTTAGAGTAGGTGTGATGTGGTGCTGAGAAGAATGTATATTCTGTGGATTTGGGGTGGAGAGTTCTGTAGAGGTCTGTTAGGTCTGCTTGATCGAGATCTGAGTTCAAGTCCTGGATGTCATTGTTAATTTTCTGTCTCGATCTGTCTAGTATTGACAGTGGAGTGTTAAAGTCTCCCACTGTTATTGTGTGGGAGTCTAAGTCTCTTTGTAGATCCTTAAGAACTTGCTTTATGTATCTGGGTGCTCCTGTATATGTTTAGGATCATTAGCTCTTGTTGCGTTGATCCTTTTATCATTTTGTAATGCCCTTCTTTGTCTTTTTTTGATCTTTGTTGGTTTTCAGTCCATTTTATCAGAGACAAGGATTGCAATGCCTGTTTTTTTTTTCTTTTGCTCTCCATTTGCTTGGGAAATGTTCCTCCATCCCTTTATTTTGAGCCTATGTGTATCCTTGCATGTGAGATGGGTCTCCTGAATATAGCACACTGATGGGTCTTGACTTTTTATGCAATTTGCCAGTCTGTGTCTTTTGATTGGGGCATTTAGCCCATTTACCTTTAAGGTTAATATTGTTATGTGTGAATTTAATCCTGCCATTTTGATGCTAGCTGGTTGTTTTGCCCATTAGTTGACGCAGTTTCTTCATTGTGTCAATGGTCTTTACCATTGGGTACATTTTTGGAGTGGCTGGTACTGGTTGTTCCTTTTCATGTTTAGTACTTCTTTCAGGAGCTCTTGTAAGGCAGGCCTGGTGGTGACGAAATCTCTCAGCAATTGCTTGTCCATACAGGATTTTATTTCTCCTTTGCTTATGAAGCTTAGTTTGGCTGGATATGCAATTCTAGGTTGAAGGTTCTTTTCTTTAAGGATGTTGAATATTGGCCCCCACTCTCTTCTGGCTTGTAGGGTTTCTGCCGAGAGATCTGCTGTGAGTTTGATGGGTTTCCCTTTGTGGGTAACCCAATCTTTCTCTCTGGCTGCCCTTAGCATTTTTAACTTCATCTCAACTCTGGTGAATCTGACAATTATGTGCCTTGGGGTTGCTCTTCTTGAGGAATAATATCTGTGATGTTTTCTGAATTTCCTGGACTTGAATGTTGGCCTGCCTTGCTAGGTTGGGTAAGTTCTGCTGGATAATATCCTGAAACACGTTTTCCAGCTTTGCTTCTTTCTCTCCGCCACATTCAGGTACACCTGTCAAACGTAGATTAGGTCTTTCCATATAATCCCATATTTCTTGAAGGCTTTGTTCATTTTTTTTCACTCTTTTTTTCTTTAATCTTGCCTTCTCATTTAATTTCATTGAGTTGATCTTCAATCTCTGATATCCTTTCTTCTGCTTGGTCTATTCAGCTATTGAAATTTGTCTATGCTTCATGAAGTTCTCATGCCATGTTTTTCAGCTCCATCAAGTTGTTTATGTTCTTCTCTAAGCTGTTTATTCCAGTTAGCGTTTCATCTAACATTTCTTCAAGGTTCTTAGTTTCTTTGCATTGGGTTAGAACATGTTCTGTTAGCTCAGAGAAGTTTGTTACTACCCACCTTCTGAAGCCTGTTTCTGTCAATTCATCAGACTCATTCTCCATCCAGCTTTGTTCCCTTGCTGGTATGGAGTTCTGATCCCTTGGAGGAGGAGAGACATTCTGGTTTTTGGTGTTTTCATTCTTTTTGCATTGGTTTCTTCCCATCTTTGTGGATTTATCTACCTGTAGTCTTTGTAGTTGGTGACTTTCGGATAGGGTCTCTGAGTGGATGTCCTTTTTGTTGATGTTGAAGTTATTTCTTTCTGTTTTTTTAGTTTTCCTTCTAACAGTCAGGTCCCTCTGCCGCAGGACTGCTGGAGGTCCACTCCAGACCCTGCTTGCCTGGGGATCACCTGCTGGGGCTGCAGAACAGTAAAGATGGCTGCCGGTTTCTTCTGTTATCTTCATCCCAGAAGGGTATCCACCAGATGTCAGCCTGAGCTCTCCTTTATGAGGTGTCTCTTTGGATATACGGGGGTCAGTGAGCTGTTTGAGGAGACAGTCTGTCCATTATAGGAGCTCAAGTGTTGTGCTGTGAGCTCCATTATTCTGTTTAGAGCTGCTGAACATCAGAGCATCCCAGGTGCTCTTTCCTGGGAAGGTGGGGCTTTATTTATAAGTTCCTGACGTGCTGCTCCCCTTTTTCAGAGATGCCCTGCCCAGCAAGGAGGTAGTCATACTCTGCCAGCAGAGACATTGCTGAGCTGCCATAGGCTCTGCCCAGCTGCTGTGTAAACTTCCTTGCTGTTTTGTTTACAGAGGTACAGTTACAACTGCCTCTGTAATGGCAGTCTGCCTCAGTAATGGCATACTGCCTTGGTAATGGCGGACTGCCTAGGTAGTGGTGGACTGCCTCGGTAATGGCGGACTCCCTTCCCCCCGCTGAGCTGGACCATCCCCGGTCCAACTGTGCTGCAAAAGTCTCAATCCATAGCATTTTGGATTGCTGGTCTTTATGGTGTTCGGACCTGCTGAGCCAGATCACCAGGCTCCCAGTATCAGCCCCGTCTTTTTGAGTTGAATGGGCAGCTCTGTCTCCCAGGCGTTCCATTTGCCAGTTGAAATGGCCTCCAGATTTTTGTGAGTTTCTGTGCGGAAACCCCCGGTGCCACTGAAACAGCCATGCTGGAAACTCATGGCACTTTTTGGCCTGGGAATCTCCCTGGTCTGTGGGCAGTAAAAACTCATTTGGAAATGCAGTGATCTCTCACCCTCTGTGTTGTTCTCATTGTTCTCTCTGGGAACTGCACTCCAGAGCTGTTCCTATTCAGCCATCTTGGATCTCCCCCTCACTTATACTGCTGTTTGTAATGGATTTTAGATACTAACTACTGACTTTGTATTATGGTAGATGAATTTAGCTCTGTTAGCTACAAATTATTCTTTCATCATCTTCCCGTATAGGTATATGAACATTAGGATTAAAGCAGTAGTCAGTGTTGTTAGATTGTTATGACCACATAAATAGTATTGGCCACTGGGACAAGTAGTGTACTATGGGCTTATTTCTTTTCTGTAACAATTTCTTCTTAGTTTGTTTTTTCCTATAGTTAATGACTTCCTTCTTTTTTTGGGAAGCTCATATTGCTTATTTTCCAGGTTATGTGGCAATGAGATTTTCTAAATCTCCAGTGTGTTAGCTGGTTCATCAGTGCTGTTTTTCCTTTGAAGCCTGCCCTCCCCTGGCACATTGTCCTGCTCCCATATGGCTGCTCTCCTGGCCTCATGTAAAACAGTGTCCCTAAAATTACCAACTGCTTTGTTTTCGTGAAAATAACCTGTAGTAATTTCCTACAAAATGGTGAGAATTTAGGCCAGGCATGGTGGCTCACGCCTGTAATCCCAGCACTTTGGGAGGCCAAGGATCACGAGGTCAGGCGTTCAAGACCAGCCTGACCAATGGTGAAACCCTGTCTCTACTAAAAATACAAAAATTAGCTGGGTGTGATGGTTGCACGTGTGTAATCCTGGCTACTCAGGAGGCTGAGGCAGGAGAATTGCTTGAACCTGGGAAGTGGGTTGCAGTGAGCCGAGATTGCATCACTGCACTCCAGCATGGCCAACAGAGCAACAGAATAAGACTCTCCAAAAAAAAAAAGAGAAAAAAAGTACATATTTAAAAAGTCTTCATTTTACCTTTTACTTGCCTAATATTTGAGTAATTTGCAATTTTGGCTTGGAGATCATTTCCCCTTGGTTTAATTATTTTTATACTCATTTCTGATTAGCCTGTGTGTGTTTTATTTTCTTTTTTCTCTTTGAATCATTTAGCATCATTTTCTTATCACTGGTGTTCTGATCCTTTTTTAGTATATGTGCTGCCGAAGCAAGCACAGCACGTACATTTTTTTTGGAGACAGGGTCTCGCTGTCACCCAGGCTGGAGTGCAGTGGTGTAATCATGGCCAATTGCAGCCTCAGCCTCCCAGGGCTCAGGTGGTTCTCCTACCTCATCCTCTCGAGTAGCTGGGATGACAGGTGCACACCACCATGCTTGGCTACTTTTTGTATTTTTTGTAGAGATGAGGTTTTGCCATGTTTCCCAGGCTGGTCTTGAACTCCTGGGCTCAAGTGATCTGCCCGACTCGGCCTCGGGAAGTACTGGGATTACAGGTGTGAGCCACTGCACCTTATTGGTGTTCTGATCCTTCATAGTGATTTTCTTCTATTGACATTTTAATTTTTTTTTAATTCCTAAAAGAAGCTTTCCCTCCCTCCCTCCCTTCCCCCTCCCACTCTCCTCTCAAGCTCATTGTTCCTTTTTATTGTAACTTGTACTTTTCATTCACTTGTTTGTAGCTTTAGATTCCCTTGCGTCTCCAAGGGTTGTGTAGGTTTTAGGCAAGCTTTCTCTGTTTCTGGCGTGGCTTCTCCTTTCTCCATTGTGGCTTCTCCTTTCTCCATTTTCTCCCGTGTGCTTTAGTCTCTGCCTTTCATGCTGGGGCTTTAGAAAATGTCTGATGATCCTTGGCTGTTTGGTCATATTTACATGTGAGATACGAAAAAGGTGCTTGGATATCATCTGTGTATCTTAGGAGGTACTGGGACCTTTCATAGCATGGATGGATAAGTGGTCTTCTTATGGAGAAACTCCGGTCCTTGGAGGCTACTGAGCTTGGCCAGAGATGAATCCTGCCACTGCCCTCCATCAGGCAGGCTGCCATCTGTTAGCATCTTAGCAGCACATGCTCCCTGCTTCCCTTGTATGTGTCTTCCTGGAGTCTGGAGCTTCCCTTCTTCTCTAAAGAATGAACCTGGGGTGGGTGACAATGAGAGGGATGCTTTATATCACTATATCACTATTTTCAGTGCGGGAGGGGAACCTCACATATAAAGTTCTGTCTTTTTTTTGAGATGGAGTCTCACTCTTGTCACCCAGGCTGGAGTGCAGTGGTGAGATCTCAGGTCACTGCAACCTCTGCCTCCCAGGTTCAAGTGATTCTTCTGCCTCAGTCTCCCGAGTACCTTAGATTACAGGCACATGCCACCATGCCTGGTACTTTTTATATTTTTAGTAGAGATGGAGTTTCACCATGTTGGGCAGTCTGGTCTCGAACTCCTGACCCCCAAATGATCCCTTCTCAGCCTCCCAAAGTGCTGGGATTACAGGCATGAGCCACCATGCCTGTAATCATGGTGTAGCATCTAACCCAACCCTAACCCTAACCCTTACCCTTGAGTTCTCTTTACAGATATTAAAAGTAATAGCTTAATTAAGTCTTACGTAAACAAAATACGTTGAGTGTAGAATCAACAAGAAAAAAACCTTTTAAGGATTCACATAGCAACTTTATTCCTATTTAGTCTCTTAAAAAATGATAACTTTCTTTTTTTAAAAAAATTTAAAAG
This sequence comes from Callimico goeldii, assembly GCA_963573925.1. NCBI lineage: Eukaryota > Metazoa > Chordata > Mammalia > Primates > Cebidae > Callimico > Callimico goeldii. The sequence goes on from CAUYOR010141838.1 coordinate 18,747, forward strand.
TTTGACCTAGTTTACAATTATTCTTGTGCTTCTATAAATTTGAATTATCCAAAATTCTAGTTTCCTAGATTTGGCATATATTCCCTAGTATTTCTCATGTTTAAAATGAATTTCCCTTTTCCTGCCACTTATGTAAACCATTGATTATCTGAAATCACCGAGTGTCCTCCATGCTGTTGGATAATTGAAGCTGGATCTATTTAAATACATAATGAAGCCCTGAGCTTCATCTTATCTCTGCACTTAAAGGGGCTGTTATGCAAAATGCATTTTTTGCTGATTATATTTGTCTGTTGGCAAGAACTTTGCTTATTCCCTTCACTGAACTGTATACAGTATTTATAGCATCCCCAGAAGGCAAAGCAAGAATCACAAAATTCACTCTCTCTTTACCTGTCTGCTGCTGTTTGTTTAATGGAAGGTGATTTGTGGTGAGTAGGTTGAGAGGGTACCATTGGGTGGTCTCTCCTTCCTGCCTTTTTGACCTCTGGATGCTGGCAAAGGGACCTATCATGAATCTGATGTCTTTAACTAGCCTTGCCTGGTTCAAGAAGGGGATGCAAGGTTAGTGGCTTCGAATGGCTTTTTCTAGCATGTCAGAATTTAAATCCTGCAGAGGCCATGATGAAGAACATTGTGTCAGGTCAGGAGTCTACTGCCATCCGTTGAGGTGTTAAGCTTGTAAATGGTCATGAAATGTTTCAAGACTTCTGTCCACCTAACTAGCTGTTGAAAGCAGTTGGGGGAGACTTTGTCTCCTCTCTTGTCGACACACAGCTCCCTGTGTGCCCCCTCAAAAGGACAAACTTTGCTGAAAACCTCACTTATTGAATTGTGCTTCTGAGAAATTGATTTGGCTTAATGATAGAGACTGGTAGGGACTGTTGTTCTGTTTCAACAGGACAGTGGGAGCCAAAGTTCTCTCTAATGGAACTGCCTTCAGCCACTGACAGGTTTTTTAAAAGTCTGGAAGGCTGAGGCATAGTTAATGAATAAAAGGGCTGATGGCTGAATTTTTCATATAGCTGTCACACATTTCTATATATGTTTCTCTAGGTTTTGGGGACTGTTATGCTTTTTCTCCTTTTATTTTTTTTTAATTATGTGTTCTTTTAAATTGTGGTACACCACACATGAAATTTACCATCTAGCCATTTTTAAGTGGACAGTGAATGGCATTAAGCACATTGACGCGGTTGTGTAACCATCACCATTATCCATCTCCAGAACTCTTTTTTTGTTTGTTTGGGGTTTTTTTTGAGATGGAGTCTTGCTCTGTTGTCCAGGTAGGAGTACAGTGGCATGATCTTGGCTCGCTGCTACCTTTGCCTCCTGGGTTCAAGTGATTCTCCTGCCTCAGCCTCCCGAGTAGCTGGGACTACAGGCTTGTGTCACTGTGGGCAGCTAATTTTCGTATTGTTAGTAGAGACAAGGTTTCACTATGCTCAGGCTGGTCTCGAACTCCTGGCCTCAAATGATTCTTCTGCCTTGGCCTCCCAAAGTGCTGGGACTACAAGCGTGAGCTGTCCCACCCTGCCCAGAACTCTTTTTCATCCTACAAAGCTTAGTCTCTGTCCCCATTACATAACACCATTCCATATTCCCCTCGCTCTGGCCCCTAGCAACCAGTCTTTCTTTATTTTAAATAAATAAGTTCCAGGATAGCTGCTTTGCCAAAATTAAATATATACCATTCAAAGGGTGTTTGACTTTGGTCTGCTTCCTTCATTTCTACTTATTAAGTGGAAGGGAAACATGAACTCTGATGTCAGAATGGACTGTATTCCTATTGGCTGAGCTTGGCTGGGGTCCGCACAGACACGGGGAAGAAGACCCACTTTCATTAAGTAAAGAGAGCAAAAGGCTGTTGTTCCACAGAACATGTTAGATTGTGGTCTGTCTTATTGATTGATTGATTGATTGAGATGGATTCTCGCAGTGTTACCCAGGTTGGAGTGGTGCAATCTCTGCTCTCTGCCTCCCAGGTTCACCTAAGTAGCTAGGATTACAGGCACCCAAATTGTGGTATTTCTTGGGGTTCTATACCGTACAGACTCCTTTATTTTTGAGGCATCCTCTGTTTTGCAATGGAATTCTTATTTGCTGGTAGATGAGTCAGGATGGGTAGGATAATACTGAGGAAGAATCACTTCAGTCTCAGTGGCTTAACATATGCCCTCTCCTTCCTGGCATGATTGAGGCTGGCTCTGGAGCTGTACTCACCCTGGACCTCTATGGATCCAGGCAAACAGAAGCTCTGTCTTGATACGCTTCTGTAACTGTGGCAAAGGGGTAAGAGTGGGGCAAATCAGGCTTTTGTTGAGTAGTGACATTACTTCTACTCACATTTATTGGCCAAAGCCAAGTGCCATGGCCATGCCTGGCTTCAGAGGGGGCCAGAAATTTCTATTCTCCCATATTCCTGGAATGATAAGAACTCCAAATATTGAATGGTCATGCTTGTAATCACAGCACTTTGGGAAGCTGAGGCGGGCTGATACTAGAGGTCAGGAGTCCGAGACCAGCCTGGCCAACATGGTGAAATCCCATCTTTACTAAACAGAAAAATTAGCTGGGCATGGTGGTGCACGTCTGTAATCCCAGCACCTTTGGGAGGTTGAGGTGTGCGGATCACTTGAGGTCAGGAGTTCGAGGCTACACTGGACAACATGGTGAAAACCTGTCTCTGCTAAAAATACAAATATCAGGCATGCTGGCTCTTTAATCCTAGCTACTCGGGAGGCTGAGGCAGGAGAATCTCTTGAACCCTGGAGGTGGAGGTTGCAGTGAGCCAAGATTGCGCTACTGCACTTCAGCCTGGGTGACAAAGAGATTCCGTCTCAAAAAAAAAAAAAGGTGATGATGACAGGAACTCCACTAAAATCTAAAAGCTCCTCATTTCCAGTGAGCCATGCAAACAAAATGGAAAGCATGTTTCCGGTCAGGGAACCAGCTTTTACCAGGTCCTGCCAGCCACTCGGGAGCGTAAATAAATGGTAGAGAAGGGTGCAGGTTTTTGGAGCTTCCTTTGTAGTTTTGTAAGGACAATTTTTAATGAAAACTGGAATATGAGGTATCATATTTTTAGCATAGTTATAGAAAAATTAGACTCAAATGTTCAGGTAATATATGTTGGAAGGATCTTTTTGAAACTTTATATTATGGTTTGATACACATTTAACGTCTACACAGAGAAGGGCACATTTTGATGGTGTTTAGCAAACTGAACATGCTCCTGCCATACATCCATATAGCCAGAACCCAGATCAAGAAACAGACGGTGGCCAGCGCCCCAGAAGCCTCTCTTGTGCTTGTTACCTGTTTCTACCCATTGCATCTCATCCCACCGAAAACCTTGGCCTCTCTCTCTTTTTCTTTTTTTAAATTTTTTTTTAATTTTTATTTAAGACGGGGTTTCACCATGTTGGTCAGGCTGGTCTTGAACTCCCGACCTCAGGTGATCCGCCTGCCTTGGCCTCCAAAGTGCTTGGATTACAAGAGTGAGCCACCACTGGCCTAACCCTGGCCTCTCAAATTCTAATAGTGTGTACTAGTTTATCTGTGTGGGTACTTGATATGGTTTGGCTGTGTCCCCACTCAAATCTACTCTTGAACTGTAGTTCCCATAATCCCCACGTGTCATAGGAGGAACCCATTGGGAGATAATTGAATCATGGAGGCAGTTACCTCCATGCTGTTCTCGTGACAGTCAGTTCTCACTAGATCTGATGGTTTTATAAGGGGCTTCCCCCCCTCCACCATCCTCTTCATTCTTCACTTCTCCCTGCTGCTACCATATGAAGAAGGATGTGTTTGCTTTTCCCCTTCTGGCATGATTGTAAGTTTCCTGAGGGCCCCCGCCCCAGCTATGCTGAACTGTGAGTCAATTAAACTTCTTTCCTTTATAAATTACCCAGTCTTAGATATTTATTTGTTAGCAGCATGAGAATGGACTAATACAGTACTTTATAGAAATAGAATCCTACAGTATATACTCCAGTGTTTCTGCTTTCTTCCCCAACATTATGTGTGCAAGATTTATCTGTGTTAGTCTATAGTTACAGATCCTTCATTCTTGCTGTGTAGTATTTCATTTTGTGATTATCCCACATATTCCTCAGTTCTCCTATTGGTGGGCATCTGGATGGTGTCCAGTTTTGCCCATGATATGCTGTGGTGCATGTTTTGGTATGTATATTTTTATGTGCACGTGAATGCATTTCCCCTGAGTATATATATACACCCAGAGTGCATTTTCTGGGCCACAGGGTATGCATGTATTCATCTTTAGTAGGTAATATCTAACAGCTTTCTAAAGCAGTGCTACAAGTTTATTTTCCAGCCGGCAGCCAGCAGTGCCTAGGAGTTCTGGTTACTCCATGTCTTTGCCAACACTGGGCACTTTGATCTTGGAAGTTTTTTTTTCCTTTTTTTTTTTTAAATCCTTATCAGATTATCTTTCCATCTGAGCTGGTTCCTTTCCTAATTTAAAAAAAGGGAGAAAGTGACCCCACCTAATGAGATGCCCATTCATTGTGAGGCCCTGGGAGATCAGTGATCAAACTTTGTACTGTGCACCAGTAGGAGCAAGCTTGGTGCTTTCATGAGATGCAGGAGGGCCTCTCTTTTTCTGATGGAACTTCAAGGTGATACATAAGGACAAACTATAAGATAATGACCTGCAAAGAGGAGGTAACTATAAAATAAAATGAAGCAAATTTAAAGTTTATATTAATCTCATATTAATATAAATATAGACATGCATTTTTTTCCCTCTAAGTTTCTCAACCTACAAGTCCTCACCTGTGGCTTCCAGTGTCTTTATCACCTCTCCTCCTCCCACTCAGTCTTAGCGAGGTGATTCCATTTGCTTTGTCAGGTGGTATTTCTGCTGTTCTTGAGCTTGTCTAGGATATTGAAATCTTCTTTATCCACAGGCAAAATATTTTTTATCCACGTAACAACTGCTGGACCAGTTAGATTTGCCCAGTGGGAGGTGACTTGGTTGGCTGACACTCTTTTTTTTTCTTAAATGAGTGGGAGGTTCTTATGTTGCCCAGTCTGGCCTCAAACACATAGCCTTGCCTCCTCAAGCGCCAGGATAACTGGCCTGAGTCACAGCAGCTCCCAACTGACACCATTTTTAATATTTGATGCTGTTTCATCTATGGAATACAAAACTGATGAGATTCAGAAATAATAAAGATACAGTACTCTCTTGGCTTAAATTTCAGCTGCCAGCCAGCATAGAGTCATATGCTGGTGGGGTCCTGTTAGTAGAATTTTTGTTTACAAGTGGTTGGGCATAGTGGCCCACACCTGTAATCCCAGCACTTTGGGAGGCCGAGGTGGGCGGATCACTTGAGGTCAGGAGTTTGAGACCAGCCTGGGTAACATAGTGAAACCCATCTCTACTAAAAATATAAAACTTAGCCAGACATGGTGGCACACGCCTGTAGTTCCAGCGATCCGGGAAGCTGAGGCATGAGAATTGCTTGAATCTGGAAGGTGGAGGTTGCAGTGAGTTTTCCAGATTTTGCCACTGCACTCCAGCCTGGGTGATAGAGCAAGACCCTGTATCAGAATTAAAAAAAAAAAAAAAAAAAAGAATTTTGTTTACAAGCCTTCACTCAAATGATTAGAAAACTAAAAAGGTGCTCCAAAGGAAAAACAATTAAATGCTTTTGTGCATGAAAAATGGTATTAGGAACTACTTTAGTATTGTAGTGGCTTAATAGACTATTTCTTGAGATGGGCTAACTTCTGAGCATTTATTTCACCTCTCTGGCCTTAAGAGAATACCTAGAGAAGTCCAGTATCTCCTGACTTTTGAAAACTCATTGATTGAATGCCTAAGGAATCATTAATAGCGAGTTATCACACATGAACTGTCTCTTCAAAACTATTCTGACTTTTGCCTTTCAGAACCTGAGTCACGCCAATGCCACTTAGGTCACCTGTCCCTTGGTGGTTGTCACTCACCATTTTCATAATGCCCTTCTCAAACAGGCCACTTTTAGCACATGGAGTGTTGGTGGCCAGCTGCAATTCATAGAGGCTCCCATGTAGCCCTGCAAGACAGTATTTCTTCTGGCTACCTGACCGCTTCCCCAACTGTAGTTGTCTTGCTGCTTAGCGCCAGGACGGGACCTTTGGATTTGGGTTGCAGTGGTTCACTAGGAGCGGGACTCTTGTAGCTTCCTATGTCAGTGAAGTCCCTCACTCCCACTCACACCCTGTAACTGACCAGTCCCATCTGGAAATTGACCTTTGCTTCATAGCAACCCTCCTGAGTAGACACAGAGCTGTGTTAGGAGTATCAATTTCACGAGAGAGTTCAGGAAGTACATTGAGTGAGCAGGCATGGTGGCTTCATTCAGCACAGCCCTTGAAGGCGAGGAGGGGAGGGGGACATCTGACCTGAGATTCACTTTTTGTTATTGATTTCCTGGAGGAGGAGGAGGAGGAGGTGGAGGAGGAGGTCAGGTTAGCAATATCTATGGGTGTCTAGACCTGACACCTTGACTCCCAGGCATTGCTTCTCTGGATATGCTCCAGTCCACTTCTCTTAACTTCCTAAAAGGTGCCTTTTTCTTCCTGCCCCTTCTCCCTGGTACAGACCACTAGCCAGACGGAGCTTGAAAACTGGATCACCGCCATCCACTCTGCCTGCGCCACTGCAGTCGCGAGGCACCACCACAAGGAAGACACGCTCAGACTCCTGAAATCAGAAATCAAAAAACTGGAACAGAAGATTGACATGGATGAAAAGATGAAGAAAATGGGCGAAATGCAGCTGTCTTCAGTCACTGACTCAAAGAAGAAGAAAACGATACTAGATCAGGTAATCATTCGTCCGTGTTTAGATCCGGACAAAATCGTTAGGTCTCTAAAAGGGTTTTTTTTTTTTTGCTTTTTTGGAGTCAGGAGACATCATCAGATATCTCCTCGACAGCCTGTCATCCAGGATGCTAAATTCTTTATTTTGACTGTCAGTGTTCTTCACCCGTTGTTGATAACTGATTGTTAGCAGCGAAACGAAATAATCCATTGAATGAAAGACAGAAAAGACAGAAACCTAACAGATGAGCACCTGACCCCCACCAGTGGTGTGCTGTTCTAGAGGATCTGTATAATTAGAAAGTTTGCAATTTCATTTCCACGTTATCAGACTGACTTGGAGTTCTCCTATGGTAGGGACTCATTTCTGACTCCTCAGTAAATTTTGAATTGTTAATTTGAAAAAGGTGAAGTACATTCAAAAATATATCTGGCCAGGTATGGTGTCTCATGCCTGACTCCCAGCCCTTTGGGAGGCTGAGGCAGGCATATTTGCTTGAGCCCAGGAGTTCAAGACCAGCCTGGCCAACATGGCAAAACCCATCTCTACAAAAAAAAATACAAAAATTAGCCACAGCTTTAGTCTCAGGAGGCTGAGATGGGAGGATCACCTGAGCCTGGGAGGCGGAGGCTGCAGTGGGCCAAGATTGCACCATTGCACACCAGCCTGGGTGACAGAGCAAGACTATCTCTCTCTATATCTAGACTATATATATACTTAAATCACACACACACACACACACACACACACACACACACACACACACACACACATAAACACACACACACATAATTGCTTTATGTGTACATAAGTATATTTCATGTCAAACAGAAAAGATTTAGTGAAATGAACAACGGACATTTTTACCTGCTATTCAGCTGTTTTAAAATCAGTGACAGCCCATCTGGTAATCCTTTGACATTCTGTCCTAATGCTTAGGACAGAATGCTTAGGAAATCATTACATGAATAAATGATATTTAAATTATTGAACAATTGACACGGACCTTCAACATTTCTCTCCCTCTGGGGTTTCCCTTTGTTACCTGACACTGTATTTTTTTTTTAATTAAGGCAAAATTCACAAAATGTCAACTATTGTAACACAAATGATTCAGTAGCATCAAGTACAGTGTGGTACAACCACTACCCCATCTGGTCCCAAAATGTGTTCATCTGCCCCAAAAGGTAACCTCGTATCTGTTAAGCAGTTGCTGCCCTCTGCCCCCCGGCACTCTGTCTTCATGGATTTGCCTATTCTCGATGTTTTATATGAACGGAATTGCACAATAGTTGGCCTTTTGGTCTGGCTCCTTCTCAGAGCTTCATGTTTTGGGGGTGGAGCCACATGGCAGCATACATCAGTACCTTACTCCTGAGTTTTGGCTCAATCGCATTCTGTTGTAGGTACACACCATGGTTTGTTTATTGGTCATTGGTTGATGGACATTCAAGCTGTTCCCACCTTCTGTGACCAGTGCTGCTAGGAACACATGCGTACGGTGATACTGTATTTTGTTGAAGCAAAAGGGAGATTTCAACCATTCATCATTATCTGTATACTGTCAGCATTGCTGAGCCTTCACTCTGTGCCAGACCTTGTACTTATGCTTGTTTTGTCCTTTTCACACATCCCATCAGCCTTAGGAGGTAGGTATTATTTTGCCACTTTGAAAAATGAGGGAATGGCCAGGCGTGGTGGCTCACGCCTGTGATTGCAGCACTTTGGGAGGCTGAGGCAGGTGGGTCACCTGAGGTCGGGAATTCGAGACCACCCTGACCAACATGGAGAAACCCCGTCTCTACTAAAAAAATACAAAATTAGCTGGGTGTGGTGGCACATGCCTGTAATCCCAGCTACTCGAGAGGGTGAGGCAGGAGAATTGTTTGAACCCGGGAGGCAGAGGTTGCGATGAGCCGAGATCACGCCATTGCACTTCAGTCTGGGCAACAAGAGTGAAACTCTGTCTCAAAAAAAAAAAAAAAAGAAAAGAAAGAAAAAGAAAAATGAGGGAATGTCTCAGAGACATGCTATGGTTGGAACTTTGTATTCTAGAGTCTAGGCACCATCTAGGTGTTCTCCTTCTACTCTGTGTTCTGGGCTACCCCACGCTTCCCAAAAGCTTGGTCAGTTGCTTCTGGCCTTTAATTCACATCACTTTTCTTTGTATGAAAACCCACCTTGTGTTAATTCCTGTAGTTCTCTGGTGCTGGAAATCTCTACATTTTTACTTCTCCAGTCTGGAGTTTGTGGCCCAGATCTTGGAATTGATAGACTTACCATCCTCCCAGTACGAACTCCAAGATAGGAGGGAACAGAACCCATCACTTTCTATTTATCATGCTGAATGTATAGCTATAGATCTTTGCAGAAGAAACATATTAACTAAGAAACTTAGGTACTTGTTGTTTATTCCTTAGGATTATAATGAATCAGCTTTGTATAGGATAAAGATGCTAACACTTGTTTTCCCTTTTTCTTCTCCCATGTTTTCACTACCATAGATCTTTGTTTGGGAGCAAAATCTCGAGCAGTTCCAAATGGACCTCTTTCGCTTCCGCTGTTATTTAGCCAGCCTTCAGGGTGGGGAGCTGCCAAACCCCAAAAGGCTTCTTGCTTTTGCAAGTCGACCAACGAAAGTGGCCATGGGCCGCCTTGGAATCTTTTCCGTATCATCTTTTCATGCCCTGGTGAGTAGAAGTGAATGAATTTTTGGAAAACATTAAGCTTGATGCTTAATCCTGAGTAGGACTTGACAAGAACTCCTAAGTGTTTTTCTGGTTTCCTGCTGTGTGTGGATTTCTGAAATGCCCTCTCTTTGCAGTGGATGCAAATTTCCATTTAAACCTGTCTGAAATATATTACTTCAGCATCTCTTGATGGGCACTAAGCTATTGTGCAAAGAAAACATGAAAAGTTCTATCTTCAGCATTGATCATGTGTAGTATTTGTTGATAGCTCTTGTCGTCTTTAGGCAGTGTCATGTTTTGAATCCAAATGCATATTTTTTATATTAACGTTGTGGGAATGGTGAGTGGAGTGCTCACTCTCATATATCCATGCATTCTCAGGCTGGGTGCAGTGGCTCATGCCTGTAAACCCAGCCCTTTGGGAGGCCGAGGCAGGCAGATAATCTGAGGTCAGGAGTTTGAGACCAGCCTGACCAACATGATGAAACCCCATCTTTATTAAAAGTACAAAAATTAGCCAGGTGTGGTGGTGCACACCTGTAATCCCAGCTAGTCAGGAGGCTGAGGCCTGAGAATTGCTTGAACCTGGGAAGAGGTTGTTGCAGTGAGCCAAGATCATGCCACTGCACTCCAGCCTGGGCAACAAGAGTGAGACTCTGTCTCAAATAAATAAATGTGTGTGTGTGTGTGTGTGTGTGTGTGTGTACATTCCCATTCTGTCTCTTTCTGTCACTCAATCACTCACACACACATATACCCATATGTGGAACATAGATCTCTTTGGTGATCTCCATTTCACTTTATTTTTTACCATTGTTTTGATGACCATGAATACTCAATGCATTACTGGAAGGCAAAGAACTTTGTGATTTGCCAGTTGAACATATGCATTGCTGGAGGAAGGGAATTTCCATCTGACCTCTAGAGTGGCAGATTTTATACTTGTGTGTTTGTAATCTGTAATTTCATGTACTTGCTTAAGTGCGAGAAGCTTTGTGTACTTTTGGCTCCTTCTCAAAAATTGCTGTATGAGTAACATGGTTTTAGTCTCTCCAAGTCGACACCCACTTAAAATGTACTGCACCTTAGCACATTTGCTGTGGATTTAAATGTTAAGTCTCAGGTTCCAGAAACTGCTTTGTAAAACCTTAGCTGTGCTATTCTCTTGCTGTGTCAGCTGTACCCTTCAATTGCATTCAGAGCTATAATTCAGTCAGAGGCGTTTGTATTCTTTATAAATAGATTAGCATCATCATTCAGATAATTAGGGTAGATTTACATTTTTAAAGAAGTCTTAAACCAATTTCTGGAGTTATTAAAACTGGCATCCTGATTTGTTCTGCTAATTACAGCTCAGTTCTTGGTCTCCCTGGCTACCACCTCTCCATACAGCTATTAAATCCTGTTTTTTCAGTAGTGGTGGGACAAAGTGCTGTGTTGAATAAACTTACAAAAGGTTTTCAGTTTGTGACTTCAGATCTGTTTCTCGGTGACCTGGACACGTTTTTAACTTAGCCAAATCTCAGTTCACCTATTCTGCAAAGCAAAAAACAAACACAAAAAACGAGGATAGAAATTCTTCTTTATTTCCTTCTTTATCATCCATTGAGGACGCATTTTTATGAAGAGAACTTGTGATGTCATTGAGGTACCATCTGTATTAATACTAAACCCTGAGCGTCAAAGTGGCTCCCTCCTCTTACTGTACCTTGCTGCATTTTGGAGAAAATAATGTTGCTTCTCCCTAAAGCTTGTATGCTTTCATTCTTTTCTTCAAAGCCATTGGATGCGATCTCCCTGAGGTTACCGTTTTACTCTTCCATAATTGATCTTCAGACCCTCTAATTTCCTTCGTCTCAATGTCTGCGATGTGTGTGTACTTTTCTTTCAGGGGGCAGGCAGGCTATTAAAATTTGGCCAGCTGAAGATGGGGCTGGGAGAGTTAGTTACTCTTTTAGGTTTTTGGTCAATGGTTTTAAAGAAGAATGTTTAAGTCCATACCTTCCACTCTCTGTTCCTTTGTTTGGTTTTTAGCTTGTTTTGTCAGTGATACAAGTCTGGGTGTTTCTCTGTGCCCCTGCAACTTCTCTTTTCTGTGAGGGGTTTTATTTCAGTGGGAACAAGTGATGCAAGCCTGTTGGGTGTCTGTTCCTGTTTGTCCCTTTAGCTGCTGTGGACGATCCCGGGCAGGGAGTTTTGCAGTCTGATTTATTAGGCGCTCTTATTTTCGTTCCCTCCTCTCCTTGTCAATTGACCCCCGGGATTTTTTTTCTCCTTGGGGTTGAAACATTCTTCAATTTAGTCTTTGTCCAGAATTTTTTTTTCTTCTTTTCAATGGGGGAGGAGGGAGGAGGAGGTGTGAGGGTAATGGGGCTGGGTCGGGGAGATGGGAGCTGTGATTGAAGTAGCATTCACTGAGAGAGCTTCCCATAATGCTGAGTGATTTGCGGTAATTAACTGAAGGGTCCCCGCTGTACTCTTTGAATGAAGGTTATCATTGTTCTTGTTTGCACAGATGAGCAGAATGATAGAGTAATCAGGTTCAGGCCACAAAGGGAGGCATTGTCTGGGCAAAGATCATTGAGAAGCTCTTGAGCTCCTGTCCAGCAGTTCTTCTGCCAGCCTTTTTTTCTAAGTCCCTTTGCTCATCCTGAGTCATTGTTGTCTTGGGGCAGTGATTACTTTTGCAGTTTACAAGGCCCCGTGCAATTTAGAAGAGTGCTTATAAGAACCTTAAGCAAAGTGTTTGTTAAACAGACTGAACTAGTCAGCTGGTAATGAGAATGTGTAAATGTGTGTGGATGTACGAGTTTCTCTTTCATGATCTTTTTGTCCAGAAATTGTAAACCGAAGAGTTTACCTTTTCATTGTTGCCGCCATGTTATATAGGATATGCTTTTGCTTTGTGGTATTATTTATTTATTTGTTCAAGCAACAAACATATATGTAAGTGCCTGAGATTTGTTGGTTTTATCCTTATGACTAGGATTATAGTGAACAGCACAGACAGCCTGTCCTCTTGGAGCTTATAGTCTTATAAGAAATAAGTGAACAATTAACTAGACTTGGTAAGTACAGGCATTGCTGTGTGTATAAAGAAGCAGGCCAGGCGCGGTGGCTCAAGCCTGTAATCCCAGCACTTTGGGAGGCCGAGGCGGGTGGATCACGAGGTCATGAGATCGAGACCATCCTGGTCAAAATAGTGAAACCCCGTCTCTACTAAAGATACAAAAAATTAGCTAGGCATGGTGGCGCGTGCCTGTAATCCCAGCTACTTGGGAGGCTGAGGCGGGAGAATTGCCTGAACCCAGGAGGCGGAGGTTGCGGTGAGCCGAGATCGCGCCATTGCACTACAGCCTAGGTGACAAGAGCGAAACTCCATCTCAAAAAAAAAAGAAAGCAAATGATAATAT
>CAUYOR010141839.1:0-13395 GCA_963573925.1 Callimico goeldii
AAAAATTAGCTGGGCATGGTGGTGCGCGCCTATAGTCCCAGCTACTCGGGAGGCTGAGGCAGGAGAATTGCTTGAACCCAGGAGGCGGAGGTTGCGGTGAGCCGAGATCGTGCCATCGCACTCCAGTCTGGGTAACAACAGTGAAACTCCGTCTCAAAAAATAATAATAATAATAATTGTTAAAAATTAAAAAATACAAAATTAGCTGGGCATGATGGTGCATGCCTGTAATCCCAGCTCCTCGGAAAGCTGAGGCAGGAGAATCGCTTGAACCTGGGAGGCAGAGATTGCAGTGAGCTGAGATTGTATCATCATTGCACTCCAGCTTGGGCAACAAGAGCAAAAGTCCAACTAAAAAAATAAAGCATAGTTGGATTGGCAAGGATATGGAGAATTGGAACCGTCATACACTGCTGGTGGGAGAGTAAAACGATACAGTTGCTTTGGAAAACAGTCTGGCAGTTCCTCAAATGATTAAACATAGAGTTACTTTATGACCCAGCAATTCCAGTCCTAGGTATGCACCCAAGAGAAATGAAAACCTGTTATACAAAAACCTGTACACAAATGTTTATAGCAGCATTATTCGTAATAGCCTCCCAAAACCAAATGTTCATTAACTGGTGAATGGACAAACAAAATGTGGCAAATCCACATAATGGAATATTACTAGGCCATAAAAGGGAAGGAATCCTGTAATCTCAGCACTTTGAAGAGGCTGAGGCAAGAGGATCACTTGAGCTCAGGAGTTCAAGACCAGCCTGGTCAACATAGTGGGACCCCATGTATCCAAAAAATAAAAAAATTAGGTGGGGATGATGATACACAACTATAGTCCCAGCTACTTAAGGGGCTGAGGTGAGAAGATTGCTTAAGCCTAGGAGGTTGAGGCTGCAGTGAGCTGTGATCATGTCATAACACTCCAGCCTAACAGTAGGACCCATCTCAAAAAAAAAAAAAAAAAAAGATGCCAGGTGTGGTGGCTCACACCTATAATCCCAGCACTTTGGGAGGCCGAGGCGGGCAAATCACTTGACTTCAGGAGTTTGAGACCAGCCTGGCCAACATGGTGAAACCTCATCTCTACGAAAAATACAAAAAATTAGCCTGGTGTGGTGGCGTATGCCTGTAGTCCCAGCTACTTGGGAGGCTGAGGCCCGTGCTTGAGCCCGGGAGGTAGAGGTTGCAGCAAGTGGAGATTGTGCCACTGCATTCTAGCCTGGGCAACAGAGCGAGACGCTGTCTCAAAAAAAAAAAAGACTCATGTACTGATTCATGCTACAATATAGAGAAACCTCGAAAACATTAAGTTAAAGAAGTTAGTCACAAAATGTCACATATTGTTTGATTCCATCCATATGGAAGTCCAGAATAGGAAAATGTGTAGAGACAGAAAGTAGATTAGGGGTTGCTTAAGGTGCAGTTGGGACAAGGTGATAGCTAAGGGGCTTGGAGTTTCTTTTTGATGTAATGAAAATGTTCTAAAATTGTGTCAATGGTTGCACGTAACTATAACTATAACAAAAACTATTGAATTGCACTCTTTAAATGTGTAGGTTTTAGGGCATATGAATTACATTTCAATAAAACTGTTTAAATAACAACAGTGAAATGCATATGGGGCTGGCAAGGTGGCTCATGCCTGTAATCCCAGCATTTTGGGAGGCCGAGGTGGGAGGATCGCTTGAGTCCAGGAGTACAAGACCAACCTGGGCAACATAGTAAGACTGTCTCACAAAACAGAAAAAAAAGGAAAAGAAAAAGAGAAAACAAAATAAAACAAAACAAAAAGACTGTCTCTATATATTTAAAAAAAATACACACATACATACACAAAAGAAAAACAGCATATTTGAGGCCCTGAAAAAAATCTACAATTCTGCTTGTAATTGTGGGCTGCATGATCATTGTCAATTTTTTTTTCAGAGAGAATCTCACTCACTCTATAGCTTAGCTGGAGTGCAGTGGCATGATCACTGCAACCTCTGCCTCCTGGGTTCAAGTGATTCTCTTGCCTCAGCCTCCCAAGTAGCTGGGATTACCGGCATGTACAACCACCCTCAGCTAATTTTTTTATTTTTTGTAGAGACCAGGTTTCACCATGTTGTCCAGGCTGGTCTTGAACTCCAGGGCTCAAATGATTTGCCCACCTCAGCCTCCCAAAGTGCTGGGATTAAGGTGTGATCCACCATGTCCGACTTGTTATTGTCAATTTTAAGGACTAAAATAAAAAGGACTTTGTATTCTGGGTCCTGTGACCTCTCAGAGCTCTGTCCCTCATCTCTGGAAAAAACTGAAGGCATTTGGTCAGCAACACAAACAGATGCAGAGGGGTGGACTGGGCATCCCCATGCTTTCCCTCCCTAACTCAACCCCCTCACTGTGACTCAGTTTAACATATATGGCATACCTGCTATGTAGAAGGCATGTGGGATCGGAAAGAGGCACAGTCCCTTTATTCCCTCTAATCTTTGAAATTGTTATTAACATATTGCCCTCTGTTTAAACAAACAAAACTCTTTAGACAATAGGCAATGTGGTACAGAGCATAGTTGCAAGGCAACTTGGGATTCTGAGCTCCCTCTATAGCATGCAGGGAAACATCATGGTGACATCAGCTAGAGCAAGACCAATTCTCAGTCCTTCTTAGAGTTGAACAAGTTCCAGGACTTGGTTCCTTCCTCACATGCCTTCAATCACCCCTTCATTTGGTTTCTAGACTCAATTTGTTAGTCTATTTCCATACCCCTCATTTTCTCACCAACCCCACCCCAACAATGTTCAGATTGGCCCTCCAATACTGAAACCATTTGCCGGAAATTCATTAAACTGAACACATGGGAAATTACAGAGGAGATTTCACTTGTCACTTAGACTCAAATATAGAAAGTAATTTTAAAAGGACAGTGGTGGTGAGAGGCTATTTTTATCTTGCTTGTTTGTGCTGAGTTTTCTTATCTTGCTGTCTCTCGTTTTTCCTGGCTATCTCTCTTCTTCCTTGCTTCTTTTTTAAACTAAACATTGGCCTTTTAAAATCTTTGTCCCAGGTTGGTTCTCTTACCCTTTTTTAGAGTGTTTGACCTCATCATTCATTCACTGAACCAATATTGAGTATCTGCCATGTGGCAGGCCCTGTGCTAGGCTCTAGGAGGGATACAATGATAAATGAAACGGACATAGTCTTTACCATTGTGGAGATTACAGCGGACATCAAGTAAAGTGGGTTCAGATTTGGTCACAGAAAAGCCTCCAGGTAGGCCTGCCCTGGCCCAGCTCAGATACTTTTAAAAAAGGAGATTCTGCAGCTTTCTCAGGCATCCACTTGATGGAGTTACTTGCACCTTTCTGGTGCTAAGTTTACCAAATAGTAAATGGGCATGTAAAATAGTTAGAACCTCAGCATGTTTATTAGACAATAAACCAAATATTTCACAGCAATGTAAGGAAACTAAAGACCTAGGTTTCTGTGTGATATGTACAAATTCTCTGGGTAGAGAGAATATGAACCCAGGAATCAGATGTGGATCTGATTTTGACTCCACCTCTTACATGTTAGCTGTTTTGACTTTTAAGTACATGCTCTCTGGCCTCAGTTCCATCACCTATAAAATGGGAATAGTAATCTCTATATTTTAGAGCTGGTGTGAGGATTAAATGAGATGTCACATATAAGACATCAGGCAGGTATTCAACGCATGCCACTTTCTTTCCGTGACTTCTCTATCCCACCCTTCAATCCCACAATTTAAAATAAATAAGTAACCAACCTGGGCAACACAGTGAGAACTCATCTCTATTTATTTAAATAAATGAATAAAGATAAAGCCTACTCTCTCAATTGACTGGAAATGAGGATTTTCAAATGGTGTTCACCAATTATACGACTAGAGAGATGGGTTGTTTCTATACTGGTTACTAAAAAATTGTACTATGCATGCATCTTATGACAGATCACTCCCTTATTCTGGGATAAGAGAAAGGCAATAAAAATTGAAATTATAGGAAAAAGACTGAAATGAGATGTAATAAAGGACTTCTTCACTATGAGGTCTGGAAATTTGAGTGGATGCCTGAGAGAGCTGCAAAATCTCCTTTTTTAAGAACATCTTTTTCGACTGGGTCAGAGCAGGCCTACCTGGAAGTCAAGAATAAACCTGATGGCCTCTTCATGTCCCATTTAGCCTAAGGAATCCTTTCAGGAGGAATGGCTGGTCCTCTTCCTTTTTCAAGCCAGGCATGCTGCCAAGGCTTATTGCTCATAAGGAAAGGAAAAAATGGCAGCTGCCATTTCAGGCACTTAATAAGTACACTAAATTAAGAAACTGCTGATTTGGTTTACCTGATTCATTTTCTTTGGTAAAGAAGATAAAGAAGAAATCTCTTCAATCAGAGGTTCCCTGAAGTTGAAAAGGAAGCCTGAGCTCCAACTGTGGAAACTGGCAGAGGCCACACTTAAAGGAATAAGCGAGGCTCGGCAGGCAGTGCTAAGATTCCAGGATTCCCTCTCCCACCCCATCCATAGATCTCAGGCTGCCTTTTTTCTAGTTATTTGCAAAGGGGATTAGTTTAGTTGTCCTTTTCTCCTTTTACCCGTCATTTTCATTTCTTCTTTTTTCTAATTTTCCTTCCTTTCTCTCGTGCCACCTTCTTTTCTATTTTCTCCTTCTCCTTCTTCCCTCCTCCAATCTCCATTTCAGCTGCTGGATCTCATCATCCAACCCATTGGAATTTTTGTTCCAGGAACTTTAGCATTCCTTCCTGATCTAAAGTCACAACAGGCCAAGCAGGACGACTCATGCCTATAATCCCAGCACTTTGGAAGGCCGAGGCAGGCACACCACCTGAAGTCAGAAGTTTCAGACCAGCCTGGCCGACTTGGTGAAAACCTGTCTCTACTAAAAATACAAATTTTTTTTCGGAGGATGTATGGGAAAAAAGAAATAAAAAAAGAAAAAAGAAAAAAAAGTTAGCTGGGCATGTAAGTTAGTTAGAGTGGACGCCTATAATCTCAGCTATTCGGGAGGCTAAGGCACTAGAATCTCTTGAACCAAGGAGGCGGAGGCTGCTGTGAGCCCAGATTGTGCCACTGCACCTCAGCCTGGGTGACAGCACAAGACTCTGTCTCAAATAATAATAATAATAGCAATTATAAACTAACAATACTATTCTGATAATAAAGATAATGCTCTGTATTTGTATAGAGCATGGTTTCCCGATGTATAGTCAGGTGCACCTGGAGTAGACGTTTATGTGCAGAAATTTCAGAGCATGTCAACTGCTAATGTGAATTGTGAATGTCCATCAGGATTTAGAATATGGGAACCCACATTTTTCAAACCTCTTTGATCTTTCTTTTTCTTCACATCCTTTGGAATACATTTCAGAAACACTTACCTCATGTGTTAGACTGTTTAAAAATACTGTAACATTCATCATCTCATTTGATCCCTGCAACTACTATATGATGGGACAGGGAAGTTATATTAGTCTTACTTTACAGATGAGTAAAACAGACCCAGAGAGGTTACATGCCTGGCTCATGGTCACATAGCTGGCCAGCAAGCAACAAAGCTGGGTCTTCTTTTTTTTTTTCTTGAGACAGGGGTTTGCTCTGTCCCCCAGGCTGGAATGCAGTGGCATGATCTTGGCTCACTGCAACCTCCATCTCCTGGGTTCAAGCTATTCTCCTGCCTCAGCCTCCTGAGTAGCTGGTATTATAGGCGCCTGCCACCATGCCCAGATAATTTTTGTATTTTCAGTAGATATGGGTTTTCACCATGTTGGCCAGGCTGGTCTCAAAGTTTTGACCTCAAATAATCTGCTGCCTTGGCCTCCCAAAGTGCTGGGATTGCAGGCGTGAGCCACCGTGCCTGGCTGGGTCTTCTTATTTATGGCCCTTGTATCTCTGAACTGCCTTGCACTGCGTTTAAAGATAACATATATGTCACCTATCATATGATATATGAGATCTAGAAGATATAAATGGTAAGTTATGACATTCATTTTTTTCCCATTCAACTAAATATATTGCATATCTCCCATGTGCTTGTCACTATTCCAGATGCTAAGAATACAACATTAACTAAAATATACAAAACAACAAATTCTTGCCTTCATGGACCTTACATTCTAGTGGAGGGAGAAATTACAAGATAAATATGTAAAAGATATTTTATTACATGTTATATAACAATAAAGGCTAAGAATACAGTAGGGGGAACAACGGAAGATGTAGGAGTTGCTATACAAGGAGTAAAGAGTGTCAAGACAGGCTATACTGGGGAGGTGACATTTGAATGAAGACTTGAAGGAGATTTTGGGGTTGGTTGAGTGGGAGGGAGTTCCATCAGAGAAAAGCAAATTCAAAGGGTCTGAGGCAGACAGAGCCAAGGGTGAGACTAAGCAGGTTCGTGGAGGGCAGGGTGGTGAAAGATGAGGTTAGAGAGATTAAGGGAGTGGAGTCCAGACAGCAGAACTTATAAGGAAAAAAAGTGATATAACGCAGGTGATATATCATGATATAATAATAATACCATATAACAAATCTATTACGTTGCTGGAAAACTTTAAGAACTTAAAGTAGCCAGGCGCGGTGGCTCATGCCTGTGATCCAAGCACTTTGGAGGCCAAGGTGGGAGGATCACCTGAGGTCAGGAGTTCAAGACCAGCCTGACCAACATGGTGAAACCCTGTCTTTAAAAAAAAAAAAAAGAACTTAAAGTAACAAATGTTTATTACATACAGTTTCTGGGGGTCAGGATTGGGGAGCAGCTCAGCTAAGCTGGCTAACGGTCGCTCATGAGGTTGTAGTCAAGCCGTCCACTAGGGCTGCAGCCACCTGAGGCCCTGACGAGGGCCAGAGAATCTGCTGCCAAGATTGCTAATGTAGCTGTTGAGAGAAGGCCTAGTTCCTTACCACATGACCCTCCACAGCACTGTTCACTACACAGCAGCTGGCTTGCCCCAGAGCAAGTGATCAGAGAGACAGAATGACCAAGAAAAAAGCTACAGTGTCTTTTATAACCGAATCTTGTACGTTACATATGATTACTTCTGCCATATTCTGTTGGTCACATAGACAAACCCTGGTTCCACATGGGAGAGGACATTTACAAGTGAATGTATATTAGGACATGGACAGCATTGGGGATCATCTTGGAGATTGGCCACTACAGTGGCTTGTAGAAAATTTCCTCAGAATAACCACTTCTTCAAGAAATACCAACAAATATATGGTCCCTAAAATACTAGAGTTTCCAACCCTTTCTGGGTTGAAGCCTAAACGAGGACAACTCAGAGAATGGGGGCTTCAAAAGCTGCTGAGAGTCTGAAGGTTTTATTTCAATTCTGCATGAGCATGCTTTTTTCTTCAAAGCCCCACTTCCTCTAGACCTGGTCTTATTATTTCATTCAGCCAATTAACTCAACTTGTAATAATCTTAGTTAAATCTGCAAATTAAAAAAAAAAGAAAGAAAGAAAAGAAAAGAAAAAAAAGAAACCCTTTGAGGAAATCTATAGAATTTCAAAGGCAGCCTGACAGCTCTCTGGGTAATTTAACCTTGGGATGACACTGAACTTTATTAAGGGCAGAGCAGACCCACTCATCCCCTAAAATCCCTAGGTCTCTTCTTATAGAAGAGAGGCATCCTGTCTAGTCTAAGAAGAATGACTGAAGACAAGGAATAGACAGAGTATTTGCTCTGTCCCTGAAGACCGGTACTGGATTTATCCAGAAACAAACAACATGGCTCTCCTGAGACCCAGGGTGGGCCTCTTGCCCAGCCCCCACCAGACTCAGCTGTACAGCCCATCAGCCAGTTTCCTAAGCTGAGCAGCAGATGGCATCCCAGCCTCAGGAGCGAGCAGCTGAGGTTTTTGGCAAGAGCAGCATTACTGTAAGGAACGCAGTCTGCGGCTTGGTATCTGGGAGCCCTGCCTCCCCAGCTCCCAGCTCAGGGAAGTTTCTGCTCTGCACCTGCAGATTAGGATACTGTCAGGCCAGTATCTCAGGGAGTAGGGCCTGAAACCCCTAGTCAGGAAACAGATGAACACAGGGTCTTTTCTGAGAAAGATGAAAATCAGTGATTTCCGCAAATATATAGGCACTAAAAAAAAAACTTTTTTAAGATGAAAATCAGTGGCTGCTGTTCCCAGAGAGGCTGTTTTTCCTTCACTTGCCCTTTGCTTGAGAGGGTCCATAATGAATATATCTTGGTCTGGGGGCTGGCCAGTCCCTGACAAAAGCCTCCTGGGATGGCCAGATGGAGCCAGAGACAACTTGAGGGATTAGTGAGCTCCTGAAAGCATCTAGGGAATTCCAAGGGTTCCAAATTGAATCCTCTTTTTTCCCAGGTGACCCAAATGAAGAGCTGTACTCCGGAGCTGGCCACCAACGACGTGGGCAGGGCTCATTCCTGCAGGCCTTCTTTCTGTGTCTCAGTCTTCCTCCCTCTCCTTATGCTCCTCCCCTTCCCCTAACCCCACTCCACCTCCTCCTCCCCCCAATCCCCGCTGCTCCTCCTCCTCCTCTGTTCCATTTTTTTCTCTCCTTCCCTTTTCTTCTGTCATCTCTATCCTTTTATGTCTTTCACTGTGTGGCTGTATTTCTTTCTTCTGCTCCAGTGTAGGAAAGAAAGCTGGTTACCAAACTGCCTCGGCAAAGTGGCCATGGGCATTGAGCCACACACCATCGCCTGTCTTTAGGGACTCAGACCTTCTCTATACTTGCCTCCTTCTCCCTCCCTCATTTCTTCCCTCTCTGCTACTGATGCTTGATGGCCAGTCCCGAGAAGACCTGGACAAAGAGAGGTCCAGAGGTCACCAAAAGAATCTCCTCTCCTCCCACAGAACCTGTTTTCCCTGCTTTGTAGCTTCTGAAGGAAAGACTCCAGAGGGTTCCCAGTAGGGCTGAGATCCGTTGAGCCTCTTGTTCACTGAGGACTCACTGTTTGCCACTAGAATATGAGCTTGAGGGCAGGGCCCTGTCTACCTTGTAGATGGAAAGGTGAATACCGAGCTCTGTATTAAGCATTAGGGGTACAAACATTAAAGGGGCCATACCAGTCCATAAAGAAAAGAACACCCAGACTATCACTTATGATCTGGAATAGTAACTATGAGAATGATGGTGGTAAAAGCTGCAGCAGTGCCTGAGTCTGTGCTGTGAAGACAGGGAAGGATTTGCTCACTTACCAATTCAACAATTATTCATAAAGAGCCTACTAGACCCTGGGCTAAGCAAGGAATAAGGTAGGCCCTTGTTCTCAAGGAGCTCCCCATTGGATGTGAGAAACATGAATAAATAAGTAGGCAGTTAACAAACGGGATCACTGCTGTATTGGGGAAAATATTGGGCAGTAAGAGCAGGCAGTGGAGGCAGCTCACCCAGTCTGGGGATTCTGGAAGGGCTCATGGTGAAGTGAGTTCAGGCTAAGACCTACTTGAAGGGCCAGTAGAAGTTAGCTGGGAGAAGAAGAGAGAGAGTTCCAAGCCAAGGGAGCATCATGTAGGGTCAAGAGAGGCAAGTTTCAAGGAGCCGAGAAAATGTGTCAGGAACTCTGGCTGAAGTACTAGTATGGTAGTAGGTGGGGCCAGAAAATAAGAAGCAAGAGAAGTGGGTGGGAGTGGGGTAAAAGAGCCTAAAACCAGGTTAAGGAGTTACGACTTTACCTTTAGGGCAGGGGAAACCATTTAAGAGTTTTAAGGAGAGTGAAAAATCAAGTTTGCAGTTTAGAAAGTAGACCAAGTGAGGTGGCTCATGCCTGTAATCCCAGCTCTTTGGAATGTTGAGGCAGGAGAATTGCTTGAGGCAAGGAGTTCAAGACCAGCCTTGGCTACAGAGCAACAGCCCATCTCTACAAAAACAAATTTGTTTTTAGGCTGAGTGTGGTGGCTCATGCTTGTAATCTCAGCACTTTGAGAGGCCAAGGCGGGCGGATCACCTGACATCAGGAGTTAAAGAGCAGCCTGGCCAACATGGTGAAACCCCATCTCTCTGAAAAATACAAAAATTAGCCGGGCTTGATGGCAGTGCCTGTAATCCCAGCTACTCAGGAGACTAAGGCTGGAGAATCACTTGAACCCACAGAGGTTGCAGTGAGCTGAGATTGCCCCATTGTACTCCAGCATGGGGGACAAGAGTGAAACTCTATCTAAAAAAAATTTTTTAAGAGTGAGGCATGGTGGCATGCACCTTTAGTCCTGGCTACCCTGGAGGCTGAGACAGGAAGATCCTTTAATCCTAGGAGTTCAAGGTTTCAGTGAGCTATGATCATGCCACTGCACTCCAGCCTGGGTGACAGAGCCAGACCCTGTCTCTAAAAGAAATTACTCTGGGTGCAGTATGAAAAATGGATGGGGTAGGGCCAGAGTGTCAATCCTAGAGATGAGTTAGGGAGTCCAGGAAAAAATGATGATCTGAGTTATGATAATGATATTGGTTG
This sequence comes from Callimico goeldii, assembly GCA_963573925.1. Lineage (NCBI taxonomy): Eukaryota > Metazoa > Chordata > Mammalia > Primates > Cebidae > Callimico > Callimico goeldii. Next base: position 10,444 of record CAUYOR010141839.1, read on the forward strand.
GGGGAGAGGTCATATTTGAGTTGAGATTGAGAATAGTTAGGAATTTTCCTGTTCTAAAACTTGGAGTAGGGGGAATACTGGCATTCCAGAGAGAGAAAATGCACATACAAAGGATTAAAGAGCTTGGCATGTTCTGGGAAGCACATGTGTTTAGGTATTTAGAGATGAGGTAGGGAGGAGCCAACCTTTGTTAAAGAGTCTGGGAAGCCCAGGGTGAGGCCAAAGCCATTCTGTTACAGCTGGGGAAGGAGAGGAGGGATGGTGATCTTCTGAAGTTACCCAAAATATCCAGAGGGTTCCAGAGGGTCATGATCCATCCAAGCATTTTACAACACACATACCACCCATGACCCAGAAGACAAGGGCAAACAATGTCCAAGGATGTGAAGGAGGACCTGGAAAATGGAGTAAGCATGTGAACTAAGAAAATAACTAAGGAGAATGGGGAAAGACCATCTGCCAAGCACAAAGAGGTGTGCAAGACTGAATGAAATGGACCTCATCAGAATCTGGAAATTTCTCCTGCACAATTGCCCAGCTCCTGGGCTCAATCTTTCCTCTTTTGCCTCCAGATCTCAAAGGTGCCTTGAGAGATATCTCTAATTTGTGGCTGGGCGAGGTGGCTCACACCTGTAATCCCAGCACTTTGGGAGGCTGAGGCAGGCGGATCACCTATGGTCAGGAGTTCAAGACCAACCTGGCCAAAATGGCAAAACCCCCTTTCTACTAAAAATACACAAATTACTCAGGCGTGGTGGTGAGTACTGTAAACGCAGCTACTCGAGAGGCTAGGCATGAGATTTGCTTGAACCCAGGAGGCAGAGCTTACAGTGAGCCAAGATTGAGCCATTGCACTCCAGCCTGGGCGACAGAGTCAGATTCCATCTCAAAAAAAAAAAAATTCTCTAATTTGTTCTTCAAATAAGAGATTTAGAAGTGGACAGAGAGTATGGACACTTCTTCCTTGATCTGTGACTTAGGGCAAATAACTTACTGAACCCGTTTCCTCACCTGTGGGTACTAAAAGCTTCAAATAAGGTAATGTGAACAGAAAGCTGACATAGTGAAGGTTCTCAAGAATTCTTTGGTGTTACTAAGGCAGAAAGAGCTAGGAAGGGATGTAGAAGAGGAGGACTGAGTGGAAGGGGAGTGAGTTTCGGCATGCTCAGAAATCTTCGATGGTTTTCATAGCCTACAAAGGAAAACCCTCCACCAAGGCTGGTTCCTGCCTACCTGTCCTGCCTCATCACCCACTGTTCACAACCTCACTTTACAGACTAAGTGTTTTATCACCTTTTGTGATTCCAGAACATACCATGCTCTTCAAGCTTTTGCACAAGCCGTTCTTCTGGAAAGAAAATGCTCCCTCAAACCTGTCTTCAACACCAAATATCATGAGGCCTTCAGAGCCCTGGAGCAGGGCGTTAGAAGGGAACTCAGAGTGTATATGTTGTGAGAGGAGCACCATGCACTAAGGAGAAGGAGGTGCCTGAGAAAGAATATGGCTCAAATAAACGACGTTTGACAGAGTGCTTAGGTGAGACAGGGGCGGGCAGGCAGGTCTTGGGCAGGCTTGTCTTGGTAGTGAGGATAAGACTAGAAGAGAATAAGGAAAGTGGAAAGGCTAAGGGAAGCCCCAGCATAGCCCTGCCCTCCACCTCCTTCCCTATTTTCTCCCCTTCCTTCCAGTAGGGGCCAAGTTCCCTGGGAGGTAACTGCAAGCCTGGAAGTGTAGCCTGAGGACCTGCTTATTCCTTTTAGGAGCCTCTACCTAAGCCCCAGGGCACAGAGGTCCAGTTATCTGAAAAGTGCTTTAGAAAGACATGTACAAAGGACTGTGGAAGATAAGAAGAAGGTATGGCTAACCCAACCCAGGGGAGCATGGAAAGGCTTCACAGAGAAGAGGAGCTGGGCCTTGGAAGAAGAGGCTTTTATCAAATGGGAAAGGGTTTCCAGGTGATGAGCACAACGTGAATGGAGTCAGGCTGTGCTTGGTCCTGGGACCTGGAGGAAAAGGAGGAAAGGAGAGGGAGAATACATTTTGTGTGTGTGCGTGAGAGAAAAAGTCCTACTCCTTCACCTAGGCAGGAGTGCAGTGGTGGGATCTCAGCTCACTACAACCTCCATCTGCCAGGTTTAAGTGACTCTTGTGCCTCAACCTCCTGAGTAGTAGTAGGGATTACAGGCATGTCCCACCACGCCTGGCTAATTTTTGTATTTTTAGTAGAGACAGGGTTTTGCCATGTTGGCCAGGCTGGTCTCAAACTTCTGACCTCAAGAGATCTGCTTGCCTCTGCCTCCCAAAGTGCTGGATTACAGGCGTGAGCCACCGCACGTGGCCTAGATTCTTCACTCCCTCTCCTTTCCTCCATCTCCAGAACTGAGCTTTCCTTGGTCTCCCTATCCTGGCCCATCCTTAGAATCATTGATGATGATGATAATTATAATAATGATTATTATATCCTCCACTTGAGCCTGAGAGGCAGAGGTTTCAGTGAGTAAAGACTGTGCCACTGCACTCCAACCTGGGTGACAGAGTGAGACCCTGTCTCAAAAAAATAAAAAAAATAGCCAGACGTGGTGACTTACATGCCTGTAATCCCAACACTTTGGGAGGCTGAGGTCGGTGGATCATCTGAGGTCAGGAGTTCAGGACCAGACTGACCAACATGGTGAAACCGGTCTCTACTAAAAATATGAAAAAAATATTAGCCAGGCATCACCAAAAGAGAACCTGCATAGCCAAGTCAATTCTAAGTAAAAAGAACACAGCAGGAGGCATCACACTACTGGACTTCAAACTATACTACAAGGCTACAGTAATCAAAACAGCATGGTACTAGTACCAAAACAGAGATATAGACCAGTGGAACAGAACAGAGGCATCAGAGGCAACACAGCATATCTACAATCATACAATCTTTGATAAACCTGACAAAAACAAGCAATGGG
>CAUYOR010141841.1:0-20169 GCA_963573925.1 Callimico goeldii
GGGTGGATCACGAGGTCAAGAGATCGAGACCATCCTGGTCAACAAGGTGAAACCCCGTCTCTACTAAAAATACAAAAAATTAGCTGGGCACGGTGGCGCGTGCCTGTAATCCCAGCTACTCAGGAGGCTGAGGCAGGAGAATTGCCTGAACCCAGGAGGTGGAGGTTGCAGTGAGCCGAGATTGTGCCATTGCACTCCAGTCTGGGTAACAAGAGCAAAACTCCGTCTCAACAACAACAAAAAAAAGTCTACTGTTTTACTGATGAAAAAAATAGTCCTATCCACAATACCCTTTCAACTACCCCCTAAATCACATTTTAAAATCCTAATAAGGGTTTGTCTCTTTTAAATTGGTTCCTATTGGTTGGTACAAAGGTAACTGAGTTTTTTAACGGCAAAACTCATTAAACACTTAAGATATAAAACTGGGCTTTCAGGTTACAAAGCTCAACTAAATCTCTAATGGGTTGGGAGGCTTGGAGATTTAATTCTTTAAAAAAAAAAAAAACACAATTTTTTGGCAGAGGCTTTCACAACATTTCTAACTTACTTTTTGAAAACATTTACTGAAAGACTAAGGGATGAATACCACATAAAATTATTATTTAGGGATACAGAACTTTTGCATGAACTATCCCCTCTGGGGAAAAGGGTTTAAAAAAAAAAGTAACATTTATTTGTGCCAAGGCTAGTAGAAAGAATGAGACTAAACCCCTTGTTTTTATTTATTCTTTTTAAGATTGAAACAGACTATTACAATATTTGAGATTCCACAGAGAAATGCATGCTTTTGTTTTTAAAAGACTTTTGTTGAAAAATCTGACCTTTACTTCTTATAAACTGAAGAAATACAGAGGTTTCAAGCATTTTTGCCAGCACACAGTCTAGATGCTTATTTTCTACCTCTTCCTACAGAAGGTAACATTCACTTACCAGAAGGTCATCACCACCACTGAATGATTCAAAGCTTCAGAGCTCAAAAGTGATCAGAACTCACAAATTAGCATAATTAGTCCAAAGCTTGATTTAAATGTTTGGAGAACAGCAAACACCAAATAATATAATACCAAATAGAATATTATAATCTCTATGAGGTAATAACTCATCAGCTACAACCACCTAAGACTGAAATTTTCTGTACTTAGTTTCTATTAGTACAACGCCTTCATTCTTAATGCTTCTTAGGGCATCACAGGTTTTAGAAATTAATGCATTTTTAGCATTCCACAGTAATGATCACTTTCAAAAACTGCAATATACATCTGCATGTTACACTGACATACAACATGTAAGTATTGTGTCACATATGAACTTTCAGCCTCAAATAATAGAATACAAAAAGCTATACAGGACAAAACACCACAGAACTTTTGAATATTCCCTTTTCCCAATTGTTAACAGGTAGCACTTTTTCTAAAGAGAAAGTGATGAAAAATCCGAAATTTCAGCATCCAATGTTTGACTCCAACTTTCTACTTTATCGTCTCCTGGTACCACCATATCCTAGAATGAGAGGGTAAAATTTACATTAGTTTTTAAAAATGCATTAGAATTGCTTATAAAATTACAAAAGTCATACATGTTTATTGTTAGCAAATTAATGAGAGAAACGGAAGGAAATGAGTGAGCCACTAGGTGGAACAGGGCTGAGCAGGACAGTGCATCGCGTCCCACAGCAGCCTTCGCAATCAGCGAGCCTAATACACTCACACGTACTTGCTAGGAACGACAGGACTCCAAAAAAGAAGACGCATTCTATAGTGGGGCCACCATGGTACAAGCAATACTCAAAGTCTAAGCCAAAAAGACAGAGGCCAATGGCACTTAAGTCATGCCCTGCTACCTCTCACAACTCCAGTGATAAGAGACACAATGTGGGGAGGGCTATGGACTTTAAATGGTTAAGCATTACATAGACACCACACGTGCACGCTACAGGATGACAAGTCTTCCTATCTGGAAAGTCTCTCAATTTTTTTCAGGTTTAGATTATTTGGTTTTTATTATTTTCTTCCATGTAATTCCCATACATTTCTAGTTGATAGTCATGATTTTTTGGAAGTCGTCTTTCCATTGAGAGTGAGTTTTCTTCTGTCATAATGTGTTGCCTAGCCTAATATATATATGAAAGAATTTTGCTCGTTGCCCAGGCTGGAGTGCAATGGCACGATCTCGGCTCACTGCAAACTCCGCCTCCCAGGTTCAAGTGATTCTCCTGCCTCAGCCTCCCAAGTAGCTGGAATTGCAAGCATGTGCCACCACACACAGCTAATTTTTGTACTTTTGGTAGAGACGGGGTTTCACCACGTTGGTCAGGCTAGTCTCAAACTCCTGATCTCAGGTGTTCCACCTGCCTCACCTTCCCAAAGTGCTGGAATTACAGGCATAAGCCACCGCACCGAGCCTTAGCCATATTTTTACATATTCTCCTAATTCCATTTTTTATCCCCAAAAGTACCCACTGTCTCATACTCTTAACACCATAGCTTTGCTTGTTTTTGAACGTGTATTTTATAAAATATAACTGTTATCATCATAGTGTATATATTATTTTGTGTCTGGCTTCTTTATATTTGGTATTTTCTGCACACAACTGCTTATTTTCTTAGTTGCACAGTAACCCACTGCATACACAAACATAACTCAATTTATTCATCCATTTTACTGCTGATGGATATGTGGGTTATTTCCAGTTGCAGGCAATTATGAATAGGGATGCTATGAACATTCTTGTGCTTATCTGCCAGCATACAGGTGTATGTATTTCTGTGGCTATATATCTGAGAGCAAACTCCTGTGTCCTAGGCATGTATAGGTTCAATTTTAGTAAGGTAGGAATAGTTTTGTTAATTGAATATATCAATTTACAGCCAAACCAGCATTATGAGAATTCTACTCACATTTTAAAATGTATTTAAATATATTTTTCTTTCAATTTCAAGAATTAGTCACTGTTCTATAACTTACTTCTCCTGAAAGACAAATCTACTCCACAGCAATCTCTCATGGCCTCTTTACCCAGCAGCTCCCATTCTCTGCCAGTTAGGCTTAATATTTAATCCAGCTATTACTTTGTTTTTTATATCCTTGCTTTTTATAAAATATCCTCTGAGCCATTCTGAGGGAATATATTCTCTTCCCGGGTCCACAAGGGGACGTAGTTTCAAGGGCAAGAATCTTCCCAGCACCATGCCCACCCCTCCATTAGGGGATTAAGGGTCTTTGTTTAAATTTTCGCACGAGTGGGAAGAATCAAAGATCAATCACTCCAGCAGAAGTTTGAAGAAACTCTTTTCATAGGTCAAAGGGCTTGGAGAGGGAGGGAATTCCTCCCTGGTTAAAAGTCCTTGTCCCCCACATCCAGGAGGATTCCATATTTGGGTCCCCTTCCACAATCTTCGTGGAAGCTTTCTCTCATCTTCTCTCTCCTTTTTCTCTTTCTCTGCCTAAATAAATCACTTTCTGCAAAAACTCTTTGGGGTCTGATATTTACCTGCAAGCGCACCATGCCCGGCCTGGTCCCCCTTTCCCATTCTTGGATGAGTGAGAGACCAACAGCCTGGAGCCCACCAGGGAGTGAGCTAAACCTCCCCTGCACCCCGTGTCCCAGACCTGGCAAACGATTCCAGTAAACATTATAATCATATTTTTGAAAATTATTTAATGTATACCTCAGTATCTTTTTTGAATGTTACTGAATTTTAAGTTTAAGCTTCTACTTAAAAATTCTAGTTTAGGGTCAGGCGTGGTGGCTCACACCTGTAATCCAAGCACTTTGGAGGCCAAGGCAGGAGGATCACCTGAGGTCGGGAGTTCAAGACCAGCCCAAGCAACATGGTGAAACCCCGTCCTTAAAAAAAAAAAGAAAAAGAAAAATTCTAGTTTAGAACTTAAAGGATCCCTAGAGATGACAGAATTAAATATATGTGGAAGCTGCCATCCAAAAAGGTTCAAGTTAAAACCTCGGTTACTGGTAGAACTAAACCTAAATCAAATCCCTGTTTGATTTTTAAAGAAAGTTTAGAAGTGGTATGTCAGTTAATTGTACTATTAAAATTTTTGGTGAGTATACCAAATAAAAATAATGGTTGCTATATAGATAATCATCTTCTAAAGTTCCCTAACTATCTCTGTACTTTACTGCTATGTAAAAGGAACATGTATATTTGCACTCCTACCTGATGCAGTTCTGGTTTTCGTGTCTGAGTTTGAACATGCTGAATAGCTGCCCGAGCCTCCACGAAGGGGTGAGTAAGCCCGACTATTCCATGTGCCAGAGTAGGAGGGAGGATAGGACGGGTAGTACCACGAGTCTGAGAAGGGTGTTGCCGCTCTTTAAATGCATAGAAGTAGATTAGGCATTTTTCTTGTAGCTATAATTTTTAAGTACCTTCCTGTTCCTAAACTGTCAGAAAAAAATGTCAAGTACTTTTTCCTGAATATTCTGGTATAGCAGAGTTAACATGAAATTTAAAACTTTTATATCTCTGCCGTTATTATGGTCATTGCTATAGGGGAAAAGTGACAGGGAGTCAATGCTCTTTCTTTCTGAATTTGCACTGAAATAAAATCTAAACTTAAACTACCATTAATACTTCATATTCCAAAATCTGGCCCCAAGCTCTTTCCAGCCTTACTTTTATCATTCTTCTACCAAACAAGACTAACTGTTCCCCAAATGTTATATTCTTTCCTGTCTTCTCATTTTCTCAGATAAACTAGTCTTTTTCTCATTTCATTAATATCTATGAGGATGACATAAGAATCACAATGAAAGAAAATAACATATACAATACTGATCAAATCACATAGAGTGTACCTTCTCCCTTCCCAGAGAATCTTATTTAATAGGCTAATGACACCAATTTATTTTCCTTAGCAAAACTAAATGCAGTTAAATTGTAAGCAAAACAAAGAAGCTTCTTTAAAAAGTTGAATTCAGGCCGGGCGCGGTGGCTCAAGCCTGTAATCCCAGCACTTGGGGAGGCCGAGGTGGGTGGATCACGAGGTCAAGAGATCGAGACCATCCTGGTCAACACGGTGAAACCCCGTCTCTACTAAAAATACAAAAAATTAGCTGGGCACGGTGGCGCGTGCCTGTAATCCCAGCTACTCAGGAGGCTGAGGCAGGAGAATTGCCTGAACCCAGTAGGCGGAGTTTGCGGTGAGCCGAGATCGCGCCATTGCACTCCAGCCTGGGTAACAAGAACGAAACTCCGTGTCAATTAAAAAAAAAAAATACACAACCTTAAAAATGTGTCTCAACCCAAATTTTCTTCATAAGCTGTTTCTGGAAAATATAAAAAGAAAAGAAATAGTTGCATTATTTGTTAAAACGAGCAAAACTTCATTTGTAGAATTTCTCGGCCCTGAAATAACTGCAGGATTCCAAACTTAGTCCTCACTCTGCATCCCTATCTGTTTCTGTGGCCTTAGACATATAGAGATCCATGGTCTCACCAGGGGAATGCTGCCCCTTCTGTATCAAAGAAGCATCATACAGAATAAAAGGTCCTTCAATTTGCCACTCAGAAAATTTGCATGTTTGTTGACTCTTAGACAAAAAAAATCTTATAATGCATGTGATTTGAATTTCCAGTGTCACCACTTATTTTTCGCTACTTCCATTTACTTGGCATTCCAATGTTTCCAGTGTAGGTATGAAAAAAATAAGAATAATTCGTTTTTACTGTCGTATACTTATAGTTGATGTTTCTACCTGGAACTGTGTTTGTTCTTTTCATCTGTGTGATATATAAGTGCAAAATTATCTTAAAGGGGTGTCATGGGAAATAATAGGTTACCCTTTTCTATGAGCTTTATTTGCTTATTTTCCTTATTAGAAAACATATTTTAAAAATAATTTATAGAACATAATTTATTAATTATCATTATATATTTATGTATATATGTATATTTATATTAACACATGCCAGATATACCCACAAAGTCAGATTCTAGCAGTACAAAATTACCCCCATCTTCTCCTTGTAAAAAGTGAATGTTAAACAATATTCGTGTCACTAGGGAGTCCAACAAAAAAAATTTTTATTTCTAAGTTACAATTGTCATTAAGATCAAACCATTAGCATATAGAATTGACAAGCTGTATATGTTTTTATGTTGGACAAAACTGTCTACCAGAACATTTCAAATGCATACACTCTTGAATAATGTTTTGTAATTCATTTACTTAGAAAATCGCAGCTCAGATGCAGCATCTGGTTTTCAGTGAGTTTTGGCTTTTTCCCCATTTTTCCATCTGGATTGACTGAGGTACAAGTCAATCAAGTGTGGAGCCAAAGGTCTCACAGAAAGATAAAATCTGGTCCAGGAACAAAGTCCAAGTCCTTACAAGCACTGTAGACATAAGCCTTCTTTTTATAGAAATATTATTTTATTAATTCTATTTTTAAGGCATAGACGACTGCAATCCTGCTACTGTTGAAGCTGTACATTTTACTAAAGATTGCAGTCATAATAGCCATCATTTTAGAGCATCTGTTACACCACACGGCCAAGTTAGCAGTTTTAATATTCAGTGGCATGGCTTTCTTTGGTAAGCATACATACTGTTTAGAAGAACTTGCTATGTAATCTAACACTAAAAAAGAGTGACCAGCAAAATATAGCCTGCGCAAATTAAAAAGCACAGTATTTTGAGAAGGATGGTCTAAATTTAAGACCCAGCTTTGCCACTACCTTGATCTGTGATCTGAGCAACATCTTAAACCTCTCCAGGCTTGTTCAACATTGACAAAATCAGTAAAAATAATACTACATAAATAATGTAGTGTCCTGGAAAAATAAAATTTAGATGACAGTGTGTTAAGAGGAAAATATTTTAAATATCATATGTGGATGAGGACAGTCATTAGACTGGATTAACTTTATGATGTTACTGAAAATAGAGTAGATAAAACATTACTGACCAGTGATTTTAACAAGTTGTTACCTGGATGGTTAAATGCAGTTAACCATTAGGCCCAGAATATACTCATTAAAAATTTGGTGTGAATGGTGGTTTTTTTTTTTTAATGCATCTGTGGCAGAGAAAACACTGCACACCAGACATTTTACAGGCTTTCCATTTAGATGGGTATTTGAGACCAGTTCTGCAAAAAGGGCTTTCGGTAGACATAGCCTTTGACATTTCCAGATGGAAGAATTTAAGACGTGGAACTTAATGTTCCAGAAATGTTTTCCCTTTCTATACTGGTTACCTATTGTTACATTAAAAATTGCCCAAAATTTAGCAACTTAAAACAATGAACATTATCTCCCAATTTCTGTAGGTCTTTAATCCCCCTGAAACTGGGTCCTCTACTTCAGAGTCTTTCAAAAGGCTGCAATAAAGGTGTCAGATGGGGCTGGCATCTCATCTAAAAGTTCAACTGGTAATGGATTTACTTCTTATACACTTGCACAGTTGTTGCCTAGGTTCAGTGTCTTCAGGGTTATTGCATAGAGAGTCTCAGAGCCTTGCTGGCCATTAGCTAGAGGCCACCCTCAATTTCTTGTTGCATCAATCTTTCAACATAGTGGCTTCCTTCATCAAAGCCAGTCAGGGAGGAAGTTGGGCAATAAAACTGAAGCCACAACATTTTGTAAACCCAAGAACAAACATGGCCTTCAGTATTTTAGTCTGTTGGTTAGAGACAAGTTAGTTCAGGGAAGGGAATTACATAAGGTCAGGAGTACCAGACAATGAATTTTCTAGTGGACTGCAACATCCACCAACATGTTTGTCTAAAAGATGAAATAACCACTGTCAGCTTGACTCCTGAATGACTATGTGGAGCAGAGCCTCCACTCACCTGTGCTGGATATATAGTATGAAGATGTTGGAGTTATATTGTCATCATGACTAATATAACATGTATTCAGTTTGAACCTTACAGCAAGGATCTTTAAATTAGGCAGAAAACTATTCCAAAATACAGCTAAGAGACTAAATTCATAGAGATGAGATAGTTTGTTCCAAGGTAATAAATTAAGTTATAGCAAAATATATATTTAGGACATGTGAGCTTAAAAATAGTGTCATTTTCTTTTTTAATTTTCTCTAATAAGGTGTTTGTTAGAATTCCTTTCTCCCCACTATGCTGTCACTATGGTTATTTTATTTTTCTAATTTTTTTTTTTTTTTTTTTATACAGAGTCTCACTGTCACCCAGGCTGGAGTCAGTGGTGCGATCTCAGCTCACTGCAACCTCCACCACTGAGTTCAAATGATTCTCCTGCCTCAGCCTCCCAAATTGCTGGGATGACAGATGCTCACCACCATGCCTACCTAATTTTTGTATTTTTGTATTCACTATACTGGCCAGGCTGGTCTCGTACTCCTGACCTCATGATTCACCTGCCTCGGGTTCCCAAAGTGTTGGGATTACAGGCGTGAGCCATCATACTTGGCCTTAAATATTTTTAAAAAGACATATAGCACTTTTGTTATTGTTCAGAAAACTCTCTTGGCTGTGCTTGCCTAAATAATAAAATGCAGATTTACAATACAAAGTAATTATTCTGTAATTCTGTTTCTGACTTGCCCAAGAAAAGTTAGTTGGTATATCCTCTCCATAGGCCAGAAGTTCATAGCCCATACCTCTTAGCATGTAATACACTGAGGTAGATCTTTGTTTATATCTGCCTCTCATCTGGACAGTAAACCTCTCTTAATCAGAGGGCTTAACTTTTCTTTGTATTCCCAGAAAAAAAACAGAATTCGTAAAATTCTGTTTATCTAATTAATATAATATATGTAATACTACTACTTGAATATTTTGGGAATTACATGTCAACTTCAAACATCAGAATGCACTTAATGAAATTTGAAAATAGTAACGTGTTGTTACATAAATCCATGGAGAAAGTAAAAGTTACATGAGAAACTAGGAAAGCTCAAAATAATCTTTGTTCACTGAAATTTCCTACTGAAGTGCCCCAGTAGTTAGTAGATTTCATATAAAGTGTTCAGATTTTTTTTCCTCTTAGATGAATCCCCCAATAAAATGGGGTTATTCCTGTAGGATTTAAAAATTTTTACTCGCTGATAGTAATAGTGATAATGGCATCACAACCTAAAATTTATTCAGCAGTTACCGTGTGCCAGGCATTGTTCTAAGACTGTAAAATGTGTTATTTCTTTTTATCCCTACTAAATACATAGACTAACATTGTTTACTCCCCTTTATCCCGGGCATAGAAAAATGAAGAACATTGCTCAAGGTCAGACTGCTGATAAAGACTGAGCAGCACAATGAGCCAAGTGTGTTTGACAGAAAAACCAACGTTCTTGGCCGGGCGCGGTGGCTCAAGCCTGTAATCCCAGCATTTTGGGAGGCTGAGGCGGGTGGATCACGAGGTCAAGAGATCGAGACCATCCTGGTCAACAGGGTGAAACCCCCGTCTCTACTAAAATACAAAAAAATTAGCTGGGCATGGTGGCATGTGCCTGTAATTCCAGCTACTCAGGAGGCTGAGGCAGGAGAATTGCCTGAACCCAGGAGATGGAGGGTGCGGTGAGCCGAGATCGCGCCATTGCACTCCAGCCTGGGTAACAAGAGCGAAACTCTGCCTCGAAAAAAAAAAAAAAAAAACCAACCTTCTTAACCCCATTCTGTATGGTCACCACTACAGCATACAGTCCCAAATATCACCTCCACCCATGCATGCTCCTTCTTTCTGACCCAACCACTGCACTGAATCAGCAATTCTACTTAACTTAAATACATATTCAAACTTAAATTTAAGCCACATATTTTGAAACAATGTAGTGAAGTATATAAAATTATGATTCTCCAGAATAGTTCAAGATAAAAGTTTTCATGCCTGATCTTTCTCTCAAGACTCTAACCTAAGCAAACCCATGTCTTTGTCTGTGCTACTGTAACATCATAAACCACAAATTATGTAATTTATAGAGAACAGAAATTTATTTCTCATAGTTCTGAAGACTGAGAAGTCTAAGATCAAGGTTCTGGCATCTGCTGAGGACTGCTCTCTGTTTCCAAGATGGTGCTTTGAAACTCTTTGTCTTCACATGGCAGAAAGTAGAATCTCCCAGAGTCTTGATCTTGGAGTTCCCAGCCTCCAGAGCTGTGAGAAATAAATTTCTGTTATTTATAAGCTACCCAGTTTTTGGTATTTTGTTATAGCAGTCCAAATGAATTAAGAGAGCTGTGTTAATAAATACAAATGCATTTCCTTCTTAACAATATGTTTTTTTCTCATGTATTCTGGTTGTGGCTAGGCAGAGTGCAAAATGAGTAAAGCTGAACTTCTGTGGCACTTGACTCAGATTATTATTCACCCTCAGTGAGAAAGGAAAATTGTCTTGTAGGGCTAATCTGGTATGTTAGTCTATTTTCAAGCAGAATCAGAGCAGTAAGAATATTAAATGGCCACCAGCTGACATGTAAAAGTTTATCCTGTCCTTAAAACTTACAGCTAAAGACATCATTTATGTCCTTCAATACCCTTTAAGGTAAAAATGCTACTTACATAACTGGCTAAATTTTGAAACCATGACCTCCTTTTCAATGATTAGCATTTTAGCAAAAGTGTAACATTACGCTCAATCCCAATGTAACATTCTTTTAGAAATGATATAAATATGTAATAATAAAAGCAACAAGCAATAATAATGGCCAATATTTAATGAGTGCTTATTGTTTGCCAGGAATCATACAAAGGACTTTACATGTATTATGTCATTTAATCTTCATAGCGTATTCTTAAGATAGGCAACCTTACTAGCCCAGTTTTTCAGACAGAGGACTCCAGGCTGGGGGAAGTTAGATAACTTTCCCAAAACAAAACAAATACAGCTCATAACTGGAATTATGATCCAATCACTGGCTCTCAGATTCCAGTCCCTAGAACTAAGTTGCTGTACCTCTTTTCAAATAAAATGTACACTTAAATGTCATGACATTTCCAAAAATATTAGAGCCAGACTAACTTTGTGAACTCCGAGATAACATGTTAGAAACAGAGAACAGAGATCTCCTAATTGACCTTCTTGCCTTCTCTATTGCACCTCAATAGTATTGGCAACCAGCAGCCAGAATGATCTCTTCGTACATAAGCCTGATCATGTCACTCCTTTAGTTCAAATACTCTCGTTTCTTCTTCAGAGTAAAAGCCAAAGTCCTTACAATGTCCCTCAAAGCTTTGTACAGGCTGCTCCCCACCTCCTACACTCTTTTTTTCTCATCTTCAACCTCCTCCCTCCTTCATTCCACAGAGGTATAGTGGCCCCTTTGCTGTCCAGAGAACATATTGTCCCTCCTCAGGTTGCGTTTGCTGTTCCCTCCTTGTGATCACATGATTTGATATTTCAACTTTTTGAGGCTTTTGCTCAAATATGACTTTCTCAATGAGACATCTGATCCTCTGTTTAAATTATAATCCACCTATGACTTTTCTTGGCACTCACTGTACCCTTTCCAAAGCCCTTAAAATTATCTGACATATAGGATTTAACTTACTCTCTTTTTCTCCATAATAACCAAGATCAATGAGAGAAACCATTGTGTATTTTGTTTGCTGTTAAATCCCAAGTACCCTGAACAGTGGCACATAGTAGGTGTTACAAAAATACTTGAAAACAGAGGAGAAAAAGTGAGCAAATAGTGCTAATAAGGCTAAAAGGCACACCATAATACCGCTATTGACCATATTCTATTAGCAAACTGAGAAACAGATATACATTTGAACTACAAATTGGAAATTTGAGCTACAAACCTATGCAAAAATAAACAGAGACTAAGTTCAAAGTAATTTTAAATAAGAAGGGCAGGAAAATCTCACAAATCCACATATTTAATTATTAACAGGACAAATTGAAAGTTTACAGAAGAAGAAAGATATAAGATGAGCCACACAGATACCTTGAATATGAAGTGCTGCAAATAGAGTAACTAATAAAGTTACTAATACAAAATGTCATGTTCAGAAAAAAATCAAGATTACAATGTCATGGATTCATTGTTCCTGTCAACTGAGAAGTGTAGGAAATGAAGTAAAATGTAACCAGTGACACCAATGAACAGAGTGACAAGAAGACAGAAATAACAGCTCCACAGTAATGACTCATGCACATTTTAATTCACCCTTGCTTTTTACCAGTTTCACATTAAAACCTGAGGGAGAAAGATGAGGCAGTAAAGTGAAGCCACATAAGACCTTTGTGAGCTTTTAACATGAACATCAGAGAAATCAAGTCAGAAAGAAGAGAGTGATCCTTAAAGAATTTTGAACAGTCATTAATTTCTCACAATGCCAGAACTAGAAAAGAAGGTAAACATAAAAAGTGACCTGGGGTTGAGAAAAGATTTTTGAAGAAGCTTCATTTTCCCAAACACTCGTAGATTTGCTTTTGAACTATCTTTCCTTGGCATCCAAACTAGCCAAACTTTGTGAACTCAGCTCTCTCACCAGATGGAGTATTCTCAAGTTCCTCTCTAATACTATCTTCTCCAAGTGTAGTTGAAAAAGGCAAAAAAAAAAGAAAAAAGAAAAAGCTCGGCAGAGGGAACCATTCTTTTTATTTTGGCAGTGATATGCAGCTCCTTGGCAGGCGGCACTGTTAGTTAACATTGTTAGCACTTTGGAATTGTCTGACTTTTGTCATGTGTTTAAGCTGATTAGCCCCCTGGGTGACTCTGGCTTCCAAGGCAGCATTTCTTTTGACAGCTTGCTGAGGGTACAGATGTCTGGACAACAGATAAAGTTCTTAACCCTTATTTCTCATTTGGTTTCTGCTCAACTATTTTAATAGTGCCTGCAGACTTACGAACAGAAGGAGATGGTTTATAAGGTTTTAAGATGTTCACTTAGGGGCTAACCACTACCGGCTGTGGCAAATTTGCATCAGGAGCAGCACTTGCGACCCTCCCTTCATTCTAACTCCTTTCACATGTTGAACTTTGTAGACTCTATCTTTGCAATCATTTTCATCGCTGCTATCCTTTCCCCAGTTCTATTATTAATGCCTAGGTATGAAACTAGCTTTCTACCTCATTCCTCATGATATGATCTCATCTTCAGCTTTGTATTCCATTATTTCCTTCTACATGGCCAGTGTTCCATCCAAACTAAAATACTTTTTATTTCCTGGTTATGCCCATGAGTTCCAGGCTCTGCCTTTGTTAATGATCTAGCCACCTAATATATTTTACCTATTGTTCTAAATCAAAGTTCTAGCCACTGCTTTTGTTTTGAGAGACCTCAGATAATTTGGGGTTCTAGTACCATCCACAATGAAGGGGAGCTGGATGTGGGTGTTTTTGCTGTGCCTATCACTGGATACTCCATTCACTTGGCAGATAGCCTAATGCCTAATTAGTTGACTCACTTTTGATCCAGGGCCCCTCACACAGAAGACTTGTTTATACTCTCAGATGCCCTTGTAGCTCCTATCTGACCCATGTCCAGTTTACAGCTGCCTGGCTATTGCTCTGGCATTGCAAGCCCAACCTGCGGTTCTCTCTGGCATCCTGGGTGAAAATCTCGGCCTGGGGCAGCCCCTGGTTCCTGAGATGGAAGGCACAGATCCCACATATTACTGCAATAGTAATCAAGTTCAAAGATTTTTACCTGTAGATCTGGGCAGGAAGGGTGAAATCAATGCAGTTCTGCATCCCTGGGTCACATGAGGTAAGAATGAGTCGTCAGAAGAGAAGAGCACGTGGCAACTGGTAGTACATATAAGGAAATACAGTGTGGGTCACTTCAAGTTCACAGGCAAATGCCTCAATGGTCCACTGAAAGGAAGCAGTGAGAAGGCCAGAGGCCTAGTCTGCCAGGCAGGAGACATGCGAGAGATGCCTCTGAGGTTTTATCTCTGACCACTCACATGAGCCATTTGGTTGTGGTACAGAACTAGAAGCCATGTCAAGGGTGACTGAGCCTTAGGAAAAAGGTGAATTTGTCTTCAAAATGGATGCTGAGGTAATATAAAATTACAAGAATTCACTAAGTACTCTAGCCATTGTGATGTAGCTTGTTAATCCTAATAACTCTACAGATAACTCCTAGGTGTTTTTTTTTCAAACACCTTACATTATTTCCAGTATATAGTCTCCATAAAACCAACTTTATGTTCTGCCAACAAAATTCATCTTGAAAAACAAATCCTAATTATCTATGAAATAATTCACGTAGGCTGTATTAAACTCCTTATTTCCATAATGCTTGTGGTGGCTTTGTTTTCCTGATTGAGCTACGGCTAATACAATATGCAAATTTAAAAGCACACCTTTTTTTTTAACTTTTCTTCTTGTGTTTCTGGCATCTATTATAAACAATATTAATTCACATGCATGAATAAAATTAATAGCATTGATCAATGTTTCATTGTAATAGGTAAAACAAGATAATACTTAAATATCCATTAATAATGAGGTAATTAATATGAAAGTTTTAAGTCATGAAATACTATTAAACAACAAAAGAAGATATCAGTAATATTGAAAATCTATATATCTACATCAGTCATTGATATTGAAAGTTTGTCAATATATGATGTAAGTGAGAAATACCAAATTTCCAAAAATACATACATTGTGTGAAACAACACATGATAGAAACAAATGCATTGAAAATAGTCTAGAAGAATTTTCTACAAATTGTTACTTCTTGAGAAGGATGTGTGTTTGAATGATGGGATGAAATAACTCTTTTGTTTTACTTACTTTACCAATGTATTGTTTAATATTTTTCAAAGAAAATGCATTCACATGCTATGCACTTATTTTAAACACCAACATATAGAATGGCAAATACTGACCTCATAGTGGATTGCATAATGGTGACCTGATGTGTTACTGTTTATGTTTGTTTATCTTTAGCTTCAAAACCACATCAGAGCAAACGGCTTGAGGAGTCCGCTTGAATGCTAATGTAATTTTTTTAAAGCACTGTCAAAAATAGATTCCTTCAAGCAGTGTTGGTCAGAGTCCTGAACAGGGTATAATCTTCAATTTAGAGTATCTTATTTCATGAGAAAAATTAACAACAACTGTGGCTATGGAATATAATCAGGGTATAGAATCCATGTGATATTAAACACTTTAAACACTGAGAATATTCACAATGAACCAGAAAAGAATATGTCATTTAGGAAGATGTTAGCTTGAAAGCAGGAGATTGCTTGCTTTAAAAAAAAAAAATCTAGTATAACAAGATAGCCAGTGGTAAGCACTTTCAGGGTTACTCAACAAGCTCTCTATGGTTATCTTATATTTTCCTCTCATAATTGCAAAACGACCTCGAGAATCATTTGCTTTCATGAAAATACTAAAAGCTGAGAGGAAGGGTGGGAAAGATCATTTATCCTGCATCACTGGTTAGATGTCATCAAGCATAACTTCCACCTCTCCACTTGTCAGTCACTGTGGAGACCAAATGGCCCCACATTAACACCGTATGAGCTAATAACCTCTAAAAGCCATCCAAACTCTAAGAGTATCCCCACAAATGAGCCTAATCTACACAAGAAACAACCATCCAGCACTGTTAGAGAAGTAGAGTACAACCAAATTAAAAAAAATCAAAGTCCAAAACTTAAAGTCAAGTTATCTACCTGGAAAAAAAAAACAGGTTGTATACAGTCATAGAATCAAAATATTACACCCATTTACTAAGCCACCTGTAATACCAGTGTTGTTTTATTCAAGGTAGAGAAAACATTAATTGTTCCATATGGTTGTAAATGTCGCTTGGAAAAAGAAAATTGCTAAAGACTTTTCTTGTAAATTTTTTCATATGCCAATCTAAAGTACTATTATTATAATCTGAGGTATAAAACATATCCTCTTAGGTAAAAAAATTTGTGTGTGTTATGTAAGAACACTTATCCTAAAAAAATGTAAAGGTATAACGAAGTATTGCTCACCTATTGTTACAATGTTGTATAGCAGATTGCCAGAACAAATTCATCTTGCTATTATTTTAAATTCTGATCTTTAACATTCAGTACCATATTCTCAGATTCTGTTGTTTCTCTATGTGTTAAGTCAATTCCTTTTGTCATCATTATCTACTAAGTCACCTCACTATATGGAGCACTTCATTATTTTCAATTCATATCCACTGAGAAGAAGGATTTAGGAGCCAGATAGTGATCATACCAGAGTAATTTGTAAAAGTCTTTTTAGAATTTGTCCATTTTGCATGTGCTAGTGACCAGCCCACTGATTTTTACATTACTCACTATTATTAAACCTGCAGAGATACTTCACAGGGTTTCAGCCTTAATAACAATAAAAAGGCAGATGGAGGCACCTATTTATTACACATCAACATCTAGTTTATTTACTAAGCAATAAGTATTGACCATTACATTGATTCACTATCCTTCACTTTACCAGACTCCCAAGACTATCTAGTCATTTCTTCATTATTTGCTTATTAATTTTAAATCCAATCATTAGATTTATGCTGCACTATTACCACTTCTTAAATCTAAAACGCTGTGCTTATTTCTTTTCATTCTTTCTATTGACATATACATTATCTATCACCTGTAAATTGACATGCACTTTCTAACACATTCTTTATGAAGTGACCAGCTTTCTGATTATAAAAAAAAAAAATCTGTTCCTCAGACATTAACAGTCATCAACAGCTAGCTTATGACAATTGGTCTGACTTAAATGAAGTGTCTGAATGATGTATGGAGGAGAATATAGTGGGATGAAAACTATTTCTTCTATATCTAAAGCCTGCTAACAAACTATGCTTCATATTATAATTTTAATTATATTTTTAAATTAAATGAATTTCATTTAATTTTATAGACTTTATCCAAAACTATATTGTTGAATATTCAACGATATTCAACTTTATTCTTGAGTTTTCTTGAGTTTTCATTATGAAGTGAAAATTGGCTTCATGGCATGCATTAATTTCTGATACCAACCTCCCAGAATTAGGTCAAACTCTACAGGTTAAGAGCACAATTCTCCACATTGTCCTTACTTCAGACACCAGATGCAAGTTTCAGGGTCCCCAAGCCATTTTCACTTGTAACCTGCCAGCTACAAATTCAGGGGTTTCCACCACCCACTTAGTTTTAATAATTCAGTAGAACAACATACAGCACTCAATAAAACACTATACTGAATCATTAAAGTTATACTATTGCAAAAAGGTAGAAATCAGAGCCAAGTTCTGAGAGATATGCCTAGAGTGAGGTCTTAGAGGGTTTTAAACACAAAGCTTTTATTGTCTCCAGAGATGCATTACCCATTTGGCACATGGAAGTGTAACAACATGCAGAGCATTGCCATTCAAGGAAGTTCACCTGAGCTAGTGTCCAGATTTTTATTGAGATTTTATTATGTAGGCATAATTGATTGAATCATTGGCCACCTCACTGAACTCAACTCCTACTGCCCCTACTCTCCCCAGGTGTTAGACTGGTAGCATGTGGCTCAAAGTCTCAACTCTAATCGTGTGGTTGGGCTTTCTAGTATGGACAGTTCTTATCCTACTTCATCTCAGTGGCGTCAGCTATCTAGGAGTCCACCCTAAACCATCTAATTACCTAAACCATGAGGTGTGGTACAGAAAGCACACCATGAATAACAAAGACACTCCTATCACTAAGGAAGTTCTAAGAATCTAAAAGTTACTACTCAAGAACTGGAAACAAAATTTAGTAAAAAGTTTTTTTCAAGGGTTTGGAGGTTACTTCTCAGAAACCAGAAACAAAGTCCAGCCAAATTCTTGGTAAGAAAGGTCAGAAAATTAAATACATATATTTGAGATTTTTTATGCACATATTTCTCTATTTTATATGAAATTCAATATTTCTTAGACTTGTAAAGTGTCCTCCTAGTACACTAAATGTAGTAAAATAGACTTGATGTTCAATGCTCATGAGGTTTTCTTATATCACCCATTTCCCAATAGTCAATAGCTCAGTTTGAAGTCATCCTACAGGGTTTAACAAAAATTCTGGACAAAAATATAGGTATACGAAGATGGCACTGTAGGACCAACTCAGGATTGCAGCTCCCAGTTAATCTGCAGAGGGTGAGTGGATACCACATTTCCATATGGATCTTTATTGTCCACAGACTAGATTCCCAGGTATAAGAGCCCAACAGGCCGCCAGCACGGCAGTTTGGGCCAGCGCAGCTGTTTGGGCCGAGGCCGCAGCTCAGCGGCACTCCATACAAAATACACTGGTTTGGTTGCCCTGTTAAAACAGCAATTGTAGATTTCGGAAGGCGGATTAGCACATTCATCTGATTAAACGGGACTTAAACAGAAAGCCAGGCCAGGAGATTCCCGGGCAGCAACGTGGTTTGAGCAGGCACAGAGGGTTGCTGCACAGGAAATCACACAGATCCCAGCACCCTTGTCGCAGGCAACTGTAACACCTGAGAGAGAGTCAACCATTCAACTTAAAAAAAAAAAAAAGGAGCTCTGAGGCAGGGAGCCAGGTGATCAGGCTTTGTGGGTCCCACCCCCACAATAACAAACAAAACAGCAATTGGAAATGCTCGGGGTTGAGAGTTTCACAGCAAGCACAGCTGAACCCAGGACAGTGCAGCTTGGTGGGGGAGGGGCATCCGCCACTACCGAAGCACGCGACCCTTACATATGCTGCCATTGCTGACGCAGCCTGCCGTTGCCGAGGCAACCCGCCATAAAAGAGAGAGTCCGCCACTACAGAGGCAGGCCACCATTGCCACTGCAATTCTAACCACACCCATATAAACAGGGCTACAGGGAATTACACATGTCAACAGGGCGAAGCCCATGGCAACAGGGCGGAGCCCATGGCAACAGCAGCTCATGATAGCCACTACAGGCAGGCGGTGACTAAACTGCCTCCTCGCTGGGCAGGAAAGTGCAACAGATTCTCATAAATAAAGTCCTAACTCCCCAGGACACAGCACCTGAGGAAAAAAAGCGGGGGGGGGGGTTTTATGAGGTCTGCTGCAGCAGACTTAAATGAACCTGCCTAGCAGCCCTGAGTGAACAACGGAGCTCACAGCTCAGCATTAGAGCTCCCATAAAGTACAGATTCTCTCCTCAAGCAGCTCCCTGACCCCCATATATCCAAAGAGTCACCTCACAAAGGATTGATCAGACTGACATTTGGCAGGCATCATTCAGGGACAAAGATAGCAGAAGAATAATCTGGTAGCAACCCTCATGGTTCCGCAGCTGCTACAGGAGTTCCCCAGGAAAGCAGGGCCTGGAGTGGAACTCAGTAGTCCTACAGCAGTGGGGCCAGACTGTTAGAAGAAAAACTAAGAAACAGAAATACTTCATCATTAACAATCTGGACATCCACTCAGAGACCCAATCGGATAATCAGTAACCACTCAGAAGACAGGTGGATAAATCCACAAAGATGGGAAGAAACCAGTGCAAAAAGGAGGAAAACACCCAAAACCACAACACCTCGCCTCCTACAAAGGACCAAAACTCCTCACCAGCAAGGGAACAAAGCTGGACGGAGAATCAGTGTGATGAAATTATGAAATCAGACTTCAAAAGGCGGGTAATTAGAAACTTCCATGAGCTAACAGAACATGTTCTAAATCAATGCAAAGAAACTAAGAACCTTGAAAAAAGATTTGAAAAAAGATTCAAGGAAATGATAACAAGAATGGAATACTTGGAGAGGAATATGAATGAATTGAAGGAGCCGAAAAACACAACACGAGAACTTCACGGAGCATGCCCAAGTCTCAACAGCCAAATTGACCAAGCAGAAGAAAGGATATCAGAAGTCAAAGATCAACTCAATGAAATAAAACGAGAAGCCAAGAATAGAGAAAAAAGCGCAAAAAGGAATGAACAAAGTCTCCAAGAAATGTGAGACTATGTGAAGAGACCTAACCTACGTTTGATAGGTGTACCTGAATGTGACGAAGAGAATGAATCCAAGCTGGAAAATACTCTTCAGGATATTATCCAGGAAAATTTCCCCAACCTAGAAAGGCAAGCCAATATTCAAGTCCAGGAAACACAGAGAACACAACAAAGATATTCCACAAGAAGAGCAACCCCAAGGCACATAATCGTCAGATTCACCAGGGTTGAAATGAAGGAGAAAATGCTAAGGGCAGCCAGAGAGAAAGGTCGGGTCACCCACAAAGGGAAGCCCATCAGACTCACGGCAGATCTCTCGGCAGAAAC
>CAUYOR010141843.1:0-12812 GCA_963573925.1 Callimico goeldii
CACAGTTCACCATAGGGCTCATGCTCCTGTGAGAATCTGCTGCTGCTGCTGATCTCACAGGAGATGGAGCTCAGCTGTAATGCCCGCTTGCATACCACTCACCTCCTGCTGTGTGGCTCGCTTCCCAACAGGCCACAGACCGATACCCATCCTTGGCCCGAAGCTGGGGACCCTGTGTTAAAGGGAATGTAATCTCGTCTAGCTCAGAGGGTTTTAAGGATTGGCCTAACCTCAGAGTAATGGGACACAACTGAAGGTTTAAGCAAGTTGAAAAGGGTTTGTGAAGGGTTAATCTTGGGAAAAGTTCTGTGGGTATAAGGAAGTTGGCGCAGATATAAAGGGGATTATTTAGTTTTTCCACAGGGAGAACATTGAAATAAAAGCGTACCAATGCAGAGCCAGAATCTGGGACCCTGTGTCCGAATAGCAGTTTTCTTAAGAAACTGGTCTGTTTAGCAGAAAATTGTAAAGAGTTATAAGAGGTCTATGGAAATGTTACCTTATGATGAAACTAAGACTGTGCAGATTTGTTGATAAGGTTTTATTAATAATTGGATTTAACATTAATAAAACAGCAATGTAGAGGTGAAATCAGGTTTCCTCTTTGGAAGAGGACATTTACGTAATATTAAAAAATGATGGGCCGGGCGCGGTGGCTCACACCTGTAATCCCAGCACTTTGGGAGGCCGAGGCGGGTGGATCACGAGGTCAAGAGATCGAGACCATCCTGGTCGAAATGGTGAAACCCTGTCTCTACTAAAAATACAAAAAATTAGCTGGGCATGGTGGCGCGTGCCTGTAATCCCAGCTACTCAGGAGGCTGAGGCAGGAGAATTGCCTGAACCCAGGAGGCGGAGATTGCGGTGAGCCGAGATCGCGCCATTGCACTCCAGCCTGCGTAACAAGAGTGAAACTCTGTCTCAAAAAATATATAAATAAATAAAAATAAAAAATGATGAAAGATTTTTGCTTACCTTTTAATAACAGGAAAAGGAGAGCGGGAGGCAGATTCCGCTGGCTTCATGCTGTCTTCATTGTAGCCACTTTGAGAAGTTGAGCGTCCCCTCTATCCGCAGGTAAAGATGTTTTCAAACAACCGAAGGGCACAACAACCTCATAGCACAATGACCTCTTCCTCAAGTAGCACCCTCCAGCACAGCCCTATAAAACTTCCCTCCAGCCCCTGCTTTTCTACAGGAGGCTCCTTCTGTGCTGCGCTGCCCATTGCAATCTTGCAACGTATTTTCATATCTTCTCTCTCTCTCTCTTTTTTTTTTTTTTAAGACAGAGTCTCCCTCCGTTGCCCAGCCTGGAATGCAGTGGTGTGATCTCAGCTCACTGCAACCTCTGCCTCCCAGGTTCAAGTGACTTTCCTGCCTCAGTCTCCTGAGTAGCTGGAATTACAGGTGCACACCATCAGACTAGCTAATTTTTGTATTTTTAGTAGAGATGGGGTTTCACAATGTTGGCCAGGCTGGTCTCGAACTCCTGACCTCAGATGATCCACCTGCCTCAGCCTCCCATAGTGTTGGGATTACAGGTGTGAGCTGCTGTGCCCAGCCTGTATCTTCCCTTATAAATATGCCTTTCTTTATCTACAACTGTCTTGGTAAATTCCTTTACCACCTGGGACACTGGCCCTAGCTAATTGCTACCCAGGACACCTGCTCCTTCCCACCGCTACCCAGGACACCTGCTCCTTCCCACCACTGGTTCCCATGACAAAGTAGGGGTGGGCATATTAGATGCCTGGCCTTGGTCCTAGGCCAGCACCCCTGATTTAAGGGAGGCTGGTGGGGGAGAAGTGAGAATTTTGTTTCTGTAGTGGAAAGAAAGCGGGGTCTCCTAATGAAGCTGTGAAGTGGTAATCCTCCAACACAGGGAGAAAAAGAAAGACATCCTTTAGAATCCCACCTCACTGTTCTGAGATCACTATTTCTAAGCAATAGGTATGGCTCCTCATAGAAGAAATGCAAATCCTCCCCGAAACAAACAAAAACTCTCACAAAAGGATTGTCCCACTTTCCACCGATGCCCCAGGCTATGGGGCAGTTTTTCAAGAACTCCTTTGATGAGGGTTCTCTCCTTTTGCCAAAATGAGAGACAAACAAAATTGCATTTTCTTCAGCCGCAGAATGGTAGTGTGTAGTTCTGTTTATGCAGCTCGAGGACCCAGGCTTTACTCTGTCGGACACTCACGTTTTCCAGCTCGGCTTACCATTATTAGAGCCAGAATGGCACTCTCCCTGCCCCCAGGGTTAGGATCCTACTAGCTTTTTTGTTTCTGGGCTTTCATTCCTGCGGCAAAAGAACTTCAGTCTTCAAAGCATAGTACAAGTATGGAACTCAGGAACTATGGTGTTTAATTTGTTTTTTTTATTTTTCAGTAGGGAGTTTATTTGGGTCCCGTTCAAGGACTACAATGTGGGAGCATCACTTCAAGTTGCCCTGGATAAATGCTCCCAGGAACTGTATTTTAACAGAAATATAAATGATGTTCATTTTGTTTGAACTGACCTGATGTGTAGCATCCCAGGATAGCAGAGGTTCTGGAATGTCCTGGAATGTTGTGCTCTCTCGCTCCTTCCTTCCCTGGTTCACACCTACTTACAATGTCCAAGATCAGGTCAGGCACGATGGCTCATGCCTGTAATCCTAGCACTTTGGGAGGCTGAGGCGGGTGGATCATCTGAGTCAGGAGTTCGAGACCAGCCTGGCCAACAGAGTAAAACACTGTCTGTACTAAAAACACAAAAATGAGGCTGGGTGCGGTGGCTCACGCCTATAATCCCAGCACTTTGGGAGGCCGAGGCGGGTGGATCACGAAGTCAAGAGATGGACACCATCCTGGTCAACACAGTGAAACCCCGTCTCTACTAAAAATACAAAAATTAGCTGGGCATGGTGGCGCACACCTATAGTCCCAGCTACTCCGGAGGCTGAGGCAGGAGAATTGCTTAAACCCAGAAGGTGGAGGTTGCAGTGAGCCGAGATCGCGCCATTGCACCCCAGTCTGGGTAACAACAGCGAAACTCCATCTCAAGAAAAAAAAACGGTGGCTCATGCCTGTAATCCTAGCACTTTGGGAGGCCGAGGCGGGTGGATCACGAGGTCAAGAGATCGAGACCATCCTGGTCAACATGATGAAACCCCGTCTCTACCGAAAATACAAAAAATTAGCTGGGCATGGTGGCCCGTGCCTGTAATCCCAGCTACTCAGGAGGCTGAGGCAGGAGAATTGCCTGAACCCAGGAGGCGGAGGTTGCGGTGAGCCGAGATCACGCCATTGCACTCCAGCCTGGGTAACAAGAGCGAAACTCCGTCCCCCCAAAAAAAAAAAAAAGAAAAGCAATAGACAAATTTATGTTACAAAGAACTACTACTATCACCATTACTCTACAATGCCCATTTCAAAGAATAAGTCATAAAAGAAAAAGGCCGATACAACTACCTTTCACCTTGTTCTTGTACTTCTGAGTCTTTTAAACCATATGAATGACCCTGATTCTCAGACTAAAGAGATCTGAGGTGAGTGCAAAGAATCAAGGATAGGAAGGAAGACATCAATCTCTCAACTTTCTTGCCTCATGTGCTACATTGTGTGGGCAGTTGGCTTTGCAATAACAGCAACTAATGCCAGACTTTCCCTGTTGCTCCTGAAGTCCAACCAATTGGATGCAGTTTCAGAGACAATTGTATCCTGTGCTTGGACTGACCAAGGCAAGAGGCCATTTTGAATGACAGCTTTCCTGTTCTGCAGGAACTGTGAAAGTTATCCATGCAAAGCACTGTGGGAGACACTGGGATCAGGGACAGAAAAGGTCTTCAGTGTACCTTGGGAGCATCAGACTTGGTGTGCTTTATGTAGGTTGCACTAAGGAAACTGGACAATGTATTCCTGCAAAAACAATGGCAGAAACTGGAAGGTGGTTGGAGAGACTGGTAGTCTGTGAAGTCCACATCAGCTGGAACTCTTCTTTACCTAGCATAAATAGCATTGCCATGGTGACAAGGATCTTTTTAGTTAAAAGTAAGAAATCTCCTTTTTAAGTGACAGGTAAGTAGAATTGTTATCATTGTCTTGGAGAAAAATCTTAAAAAGGAAAAGCTATTTTCAATGAATGAGGAGAAGAAAATAGGAAGTACACTAAAGTCAAGATCTAATCTCATAACACCTGTGCAGCAGATGGGACAGAGGCCTGTGTTGTTGCATAGAGAATCTTCTAGACACCACAATGCACAAACAGTGCACTGGAGCAACCAAGGTCACATGGCAATTTATTCACCCATTAAAATATTGGTTATTATACATCAGAGACATTTTAGAATACACTGACATAGAGTAGCCACTGGTGCCTTCACCAGTGAATTTTTAGTCAGATTGTTGTGGGAACAGGTTCACAGCTTTAGGTTGATTGTCCTATTTGAACAAAAAGATATTTAGCCCAAAGTGCAAACAGGACTGGCTGCTATAAATTTGTATGATAGGATTCTTTGTAAGCAGATGTTATACTTTTTAAAGGTTACCTGCATTCAACAATGTTAAACATTGCCTATAAAGAAAAAATAATTTTATTCTCCCAAAAAATGTTATCTGCAGTTTTTTCAACTTTATAATTCAAGAATCAGGTAAACATATATGTTTAATTCTAACATTATTTTGATTTCTAGTTGTGAGGACATAGATATTGTATACCTTAAGATTGTGTACTAAAGCAATTCCAGTGTACTTAAGGAATATATTACTATAATGTTGACTATCTGAGTACAGAGAATCTATCAATAGTCTGTTTTTATTCATTTCTTTTCCTCCACTTATTTAGTTATCTTGGGTTCACAAAAGAAAGCAAATTATTAAAAAAACGAAACTGTTTTCCTGGAAAGTCTGTAATGTGTAACTTTAGGAATTTACAAATTGATAATCCACTAGTGTGTACATTTTCAGTATATGTACAAATGTGAATTTCATTTACATTGCTTCTGCACCTAACCTCTCAAAATAACTGACTTTTCTTGCTTATTATAAATTTTCAATATTATTGAAATATTGAAAACAACTAAATAATTCATACCAACCATTGGTTCTGTAGATTTTTAACCCACATTTTTCTTATGATTGCTCTGCCAATTAAGCAAATGTCTTTAAAAATATTTATATTTACTATTAAAATTGGCTTCCTAACTTTTCCATAAACACCAAAAAATGCTAAGCTACTCTGATACAGTTACTAAAAGGATATAGATACGTAAATTGTAATAAAATTTCTCCTCTGCAGAAACTTCAACCCTTCTGATCAGCTCTTGAGTATTCCCCAGCAAGAACTGAAGGTCTCCAGGGATTATCTGCTGTTCTCCCTCTACATGCATTGTTTTCAAATCCAGGGTGGTACCTAGGGGACATCTTAAAGATTCTGATTTCTAGAATCCAAATGCAAGTTTACCAAGTCTGTCAGAGTGTGACCAGGAATTTTATTTATCGAAGCTCCCTAGTAAATTTTGATGCAATTCATCCCCAGAATGGCAATTGCCCTGAATTTCTGTCCAGACATTTACCATTTTTCAAGAGCATGTGCTCAGCTGCTAAAAGGGTTTTGTCGTTTATTTATTCTCTTTGTTTGCTCCTCTCAGTGGCATTCTAATGACTTCTGCTCTTCCCAGTGATCAGTGTCTTCCATGCATCTTCTTCTTTACAGCATTAAGTTAGCACTCCCACAGCTGGGACCAGCATGTTCATCTCATGTCCCAAGGGACTCCAGCAGTTGTCACAAGGAAAACTCTCTTTTCATTCTTTACACTATTCATACCACTATTCCTGTGTGTACTTGATAATTTGTAGAAATGTTTGTGAACTATCCCCCCTCTTGTTATTTCTCACCATAAACTTTTTCTCATCTGGTTACAATCTCTGACAGAAAAAGCGAAAGGAAATAAGAAATTTAATAGCATTCACCCCAGCTTTATTCCTCTCTCCAACACTGAGCTTTACTACCTAACCCCGCTCAGAGTTGAAACTAAGGATTTTGGGTGGTTGAAATGAAAAAAGTGCCCCTCTGTGGTGTATCCAGCCTTGCGTCTTGACATAAAGCTTGATGAAGGGAAGTTTGGCAAAATTTAATCCTCTTCTGCTCTTATTGGTGAGATAGATATATACATTGCACAACTAGCACAAGCATAAGTGCAGAACCAGACTTCCTGTTGACCAGAAGAAATGTTTTCCCAAGAGGTTGCTTTGTTCTTTGTACAAAACCAACCATAGGAAGGTTTATCCCTCTGAGCCTCCAGAACATGGTCAGGGCATTTGAATGCTGGGTCCTATAGTCAGGACTCCCACTGGGACTTCTCCTGGGAATAAATGAGTTGTTCTAAAGTACACATATAAATACAGTTCATGTCTATGTATTTGTAAGCATAGAAGTTATAAATATATTTAAAGTGTTTGTCTCTTTTAGAAATTTATCAGTTGACTTTGCTTCTTATCGTAGAGATAAAATGTGTATAAAGAACGCCTCAGTTTGTTATTTCAATTTCATCTTCTGTTTTTTCCCCTTTATAAATATTTTACTTAATATAGTTGATGTTTTTCCAGGAAAGCCTATTTTGCAGTTATATTCTATGTTCTACTAAACACATTTCTTATTACGTGATAGGTCTGTATATCTTGAAATTCTCTGTATATAGAGTTCTTGGGCATAGGAAATTGGCATCTTAAGTATTTTGTACATCCTTCTAACATTCTGATGTAATAGTAGGAAAACTGATAAACTTTTAATAATCTAATACCTCCTTTGTCAAAATACTGATCTAGGTGTGTGTGTGTATGCATGTGAGTGTGTGAGCATGGGCATGTGTGTGTGTATATATGTATATATGTAAATATGTATGTGTATTCATGTGTGTGAGTATACACATGTATGTGCAATTTTATTATCTGTATTATTACAATGACTCAGCAAGCTCTGGGTTATCCATATTTTACAAATGAGATAAATGAGCCTCAGAGAAGTTAAAAAGTTCTGCCAGTCAGCAAAATAGAAGAACATATCCTGCACTATGGCTCCCCTCTCTTAAGTCTTCTGAACTTTTGACTACTAGTTTGATAGAATTTCTGTCCTGCAAGACTGGTTTCACAAGGTACAGGTCACAAAGACCATGCTGATAAAACAGGATGCCATAAAGAAGCCAGTCAAAACCAAGAGGGTGAGAAAAGAAACCACTGGTCCTCCTCACTGCTCATTATACTCTAATTATAGTATATCAACATATTGAGTAAAATTCCCGCCAGTGCTATGACAGTTTGCAAATGCCATGGCAATGTCTAGAAGTTACCTTATATAGTCAGTTCCGGGAATTTCTCCACACCTTTCCCAGAAAACTCACAAATAATCTACCCCTTTTTAGCATGTGGTCAATAAATAACTATAAAAATAGCCTCCCAGCAGCCCGCAGGTCTGCTCTGCCTATGGAGTAGCCGCTCTTTTATTACATTACTTTCTTAGTAACCTTGCCTCCACTTCACTATGTGGGATCGCTTGAATTCCTTCCTGCACAAAGCCAAGAACCCACAGAGCCACCCAGGCCAAACCCCAGTTTTGGAATTTCTCCCGTGACGCTGGGTTCTTAGGCCACACCTGCCAGACCAGGAAATGTTCTTGGTGGTAAGTGAACAATGTCAGTAGTTTTCTGTGTTAGTCAGTTTAATCTCCTTAGTATATAATAATAGGAGAGAAGTACCATCTTCACAAAATACTATGATGATTAATACATTCTCTCTTGAGCTCTGGCAAAGAGAAGGTCAACATAAAA
This sequence comes from Callimico goeldii, assembly GCA_963573925.1. Classification (NCBI taxonomy): domain Eukaryota; kingdom Metazoa; phylum Chordata; class Mammalia; order Primates; family Cebidae; genus Callimico; species Callimico goeldii. The sequence goes on from CAUYOR010141843.1 coordinate 7,805, forward strand.
TAAAGCACAGTCACAGACTGAACTGAATGCAGGACGCCCGGCTCTGTCTGCACTGCAGTTTGCAGCTCTGTTGGCAGCAGGATTCTTTGTTAGAATGATGTAACAAGGTTTTCTGTTTATGACATTCCAGAATCCTGCTTAGAGCACTTATGAGTTCAAAATTGATGGGAAAGTATTGATATAGTTTCCCATATTAAAAAAGAAAAGAAGAGATGAAGGAAACATATCTTCAGGCAGGTTACTGTATAATTTTATAATTAAAGTTGGATGAGAATTTCATTCATATGTTGAACAAATATTTATTAAGGATTTACTATGTGCATACCCCTGTGTTAGATACTGAGAAGCAGACACGTGAACCTGGCTCTTATCCTCACAGGGTTTGCATCTAGTGGGAGACATGCAGGAAACTGTCACGCCTCCAGGGAGAGACAGAATGGGAAGGCGGCATGTTTGAATAGAAACCATGCAACAAGACAGGGAATGCATACCCCACCAGAATGAAGCAACTGGGCAAAAGCTGTAAGAAAAAAAAAAAAGGACTATTGGCTTGAGGAATTAAGGCAGAAACTGAGTGAGCAAAAGGCTGTATCACTGGGCTTGATATCAGACATATCTTCTATGTCTGATATGGCCTGAGGAAGAGTGAGTACCTTTTTATTTGTAAATAATAACGTATTTTCCTTAATTGTCCACCAGTTTTGGGACTTATTGTGGAGTTTAATTCAAACAGGATCCTTATGTGTAAGTGCTGTTTCACTCTGTTTTCATTTCTCTCTCTCATGTTGATCTCTAGAGCAAGATAGTGGTAGGAGTGCATCTTGTGTTATATATTTCTTAATAATTCAATATCAGGTGGGTTACCTATGAAACCCAAAAATGTCACTCTCTTTTTTGTGGGTACTTGGACCAGATTCTGATTGCATCAATTACTGTGTTGATATTATTGTTGGGCAATACGAACTCATATAGTCCTTGATCCATCATGGCCAGGGAGCTGCTCCGGTCCTTCTGAAAAAATGTCTAGCTGGTGCAAGGTTAGAATCTCATGGTAGCTGCCACTGGAACCCTAGCACAAGGGAAATGAAATATTTACAAATTTTATTTTATTGCTAGTGACTCAATAAAGGGTATAAAAAACATCCAATTACTTGAGTAAATAACTGACTCCGTTAACACCAAGCATAGATGGTTGCAGCTGTTTTTTTAAAATTATTTTTATTATTATTTTTTAAATTTCTCCATTTTTTCTGATACTAGTGTAAAATATTTCAAGTTACTGGCAGGAAATCTGTACAGGTTTGTAGCAACTTCAATTCTTGCCTTCTCAGAAGAAACAATTCAACTGGGAGGCATAAGGCAGAAGAAGAGACCAAGGATAGTTTTAGAGCAGGAGTGACTTTGTTAAAAGCTTTAGAGCAGGAACCACATGAAAGAAAGTACATACTTGGAAGAGGCCCAAAGGGGCCACTTGAAGGACAAACGTGTGGTTTGACCTTTTGACATGGGGTTTTGCATGTGGGCATATTTCTGAGGTCTTGTGTCCCTTCTTTCCTGATTCTTCCCTTAGGATACATTGTCCACATGCCCAGTGATCTGTTAGCGCTTGGGAGGGGAGCATGTGCAGTGTGCTTACTGAGCTGAACTCATGTTCACCAGAGGTGTTCTTCCCTTTTCTGGTGGAATGCCCCCAGAAGGTCATGTTCCAGTTAAACTCCAGCATTTTGCCTCTTAATGTACATGCTTGAGCCCACTCTCCCAATTTCTAACATCTTATTGGGAGCTGATTACCATTTTCACGTGTTTTTATCTATTGGGAAACTGCCTTTCTCTGGCACTGGCTGTGACCAATTGTTATTTTAGAAAGGCAGTGTGACAGCTTCCTGACCACCATCTTATGATGGTCTGACATTCCTGGTGGGGGTGGGGAGAGCCCTCTCCTGCCTGCTCATGCCTGGTTATCCACCTACTGTAACATTTCTTAGTATGGCAATACTTTTTATAACAACAGTTACTAACAGAAATGTTTATCCTCTGATCTCAGTTCAGTTTGCAAAAACAGTCTAGTGTGATCACTCAAAACCATTTTTATTGGAAAAATGATCATTTTGCAATTCCCAGCATCTCATAGTCTTTGTTTCTAAATCTGAATTGAAAATGTTGCAGAATGCCTTTTAAAATCCCAGAGCAAAGACAGAATGGGAAAGATCCAATTACAATATATTTTTTTCAAAGTGTAAAGTGATTTATTTTGAAAGAAAGCAATACTCTGGTTAATAAATGTTTTTATTCATAGAGGTATGCCTATATAATTTCAACTTAGTTTGGCTTTGGTGGGAGAAAGTTTTCAGGCTTCACTTACAGTGGATTTGATACAAAGGATGTTCAATATTTGAATATATTTGAATTAAATAGGGTCCAGATAAACTACTTCTATTCAATCTATCAATTGATGATCATGTTTTAAACATAATCTGCAGTATCTTTTTGCTGGATGTTCCATATGTCCAGATCCACTCACCAGTTTACTTGGCCCTGTGCCCTGAGAGGCTGACCTACCTGGATGTAGGAGAGGATTCCCTTGCCCTCTGGCTTCCAGTTAGATTTGGTAATAGGAGAGACTGGGGCAGGTAACAAGCAGAAAGAGAGGGATGACAGTGAATGTCCTCCTGCTGTGACCTCAATCTTTTTCCTGAAGCTATAGCTGCTGCCTAATGACAAATAAACTCCCCTTTCATTTTTGGGTCTAGAGTAAGCACAGCTCTGTGTCTTATTGTTCTTTTTTGATTTTTCCTCACCTTTCTCACACTCTGATAAGGCGTTCCTTTATTAAACTCCCTTGAAACACTATTTGAACATGCATATAAAACACTGTAGTCCAACTTTACATTTTTTAGTTGGGTTGAAAGACAAATTCTGGTTTTAGGCCAAATCTATTATACGTTTTATTCCAGATTCTTTATGATAATTAACAGGAAAAAAAATGCATGACTCCTAATTCCTAATTTTAATTTAAAAAACTAAAACAACAACAAAAACTTCTCATCACACTCCTCCTTGGAACTCTCCAAGTGCCAGGTATTAAATAAAGACAATAATCAGACTGTCTTGTGTCACCTGAGCAGGAGTCTGACTTAGAGCTGTTCTGAGGTTGCATTATCTTCCTGTGGTTGAAAGAGAAACCAAGCACAGTCCAAAACCATGTTTGGACTCTTAGGTTTGCCTGTATTGAGTGTATATGTCAAGAGAGACAGGATCGAAGGTATGGAGATGTGGAATTGGAGGAAGGAGCTTCGTGGTGTTGCATTCATCAGAAGAAGAATTATCTGGGCATCTAAATTAGACATATATTGAAGTAGAATATGGTAGCTTTTAAACTGAGGCTCTGAGAGTGGAACTGAAGACAGCTGAGCGAGGTGAAATGATATGCAGTTTGCTTAGGAAACCCCTGTAGTTCAGTGTCATTTAGAATTATCTTCCCTGTGGTTTAAATCTTTCTGAAATTGAGCAACTTTTATGTAAAAGTTCTTGGATTTTGGTAAAACAAATGCAGCTGAAATATATATTATATATAATATGTGGAATGTATGAGAGTCCAGTGGAGGTGGTTTCATGAAACCACTAAAATGTATGAAAAGTTGCTCCCTCCAACCCAAAGAAAACAAAGTCATCTCAAATACGAACATTAAAAAAACTCCAAACAACAAAAACAACTTTCATAGTAGCCAAGTTAAATTCTTTCTTAGAAAATATTCCCACAGAAAAAGCATAACATTTTCTTAAGCCCTGGCCAGTTAAACAAATCCAACTCTAAATAAAGGGGGTGTTAAGTGTTTCTCTTCTGACAATGTTGTTCAAAACTGTAATGTGGGTAGAATATTTTTGAAAGGCTTTTGTGATATTTCTCTTTTCGCTCCTTTTCATCCCATTTTTCACCCAATTTTGTTTCCTTGGATACTTTAAAATCAAATTTAAATTGTCTTTCACACTGTGAAGGATGATAGACACCTAGTTAATTCTGGGATCATACATTTGGGGTTTAAGTGCTTTAGTCAAACAATGAATTCAAAACAAAACACTTTTATTCTTTATCATTTTTATTGGCATGGGATCTTAGTTCTCATGAAGATAGACATCTTCCTGTTCAGAGCATAAAGCTTTCAGCTTATTCTCAGAGGAGATAATAAGGCAGAATTAGCACAACCTTACACTGCTCTGGTTTAGGCTTGAATATAAAGAGAAAAATGTTCCCAGTGATTTTTTTGGTCTCATAATTGCTAAGCTATCACAAAATATGCTATTTTGAAATTGCTTATAGTTATTAGAAACTAGTCAATAGTTTCATTGTTAATAGCTAGAATAAAAATGAAAAGAGAGGCTGTATAGTCAATTGTCTGGGGGATAAGCTATGTTGGTAATTTTCCCATCCAATTAAAATCCCAGGTCAGCTGTATACCAGGTCTGTGACTTAGGGTGAGTTACATAACCTCGGTGTGCTCAAGTTTCCTTCATCCATAAAATGGGAATAAATATAGTATTTATGTTACCAGAATATGGTAAATAATACATGAGTTAATATTTCAAAAATATTACACACATGTCATAAGTGTCATAAAGTGTTGATTCTTGTTTTTAATATATCAAAAAGGCTTGGGTTCTTTTTCCCATTCTCTAGTTACCGATTTTCTTAGTTTATCTTTTTAACCAGCACATTTATAAGGGGAAGAATTGTTTAATGTTTTTAATTACCGAAAGCCAGACATTAACCATTTTACATTCCTTAGCTCATGTGATTCTTTTTTTTTTTTTTTTTTTTTTTCTGTGACGGAGTTTCACTCTTGTTACCCAGGCTGGAGTGCAATGGCATGATCTCGGCTCACCGCAACCTCCACCTCCTGGGTTCAGGCAATTCTCCTGCCTCAGCCTCATGAGTAGCTGGGATTACAGGCACGTGCCACCATGCCCAGCTAATTTTTTGTATTTTTAGCAGAGACGGGGTTTCACCATG
>CAUYOR010141851.1:0-14875 GCA_963573925.1 Callimico goeldii
ATCTCTTGACCTTGTGATCCACCTGCCTCGGCCTCCCAAAGTGCTGGGATTACAGGTGTGAGCCACCGCGCCTGGCTGTTTGTGGGTTTTTAAAATTTTTTTGGAGACAGTGTCTTGCTCTGTCACTCAGGTTGGAGTGCAGTAGCACAATTATGATTCACTGCAGCCTTGAACTCCTGGGTTCAAGCAATCCTCCCATCTCAGCTGCCTAAAGAGCTAGGACTACAGGAGCACAGCACCACACCTGGCTTTTTAAAAAAATTTATTATTTTTTGTAGAGATGGGATCTCACTGTATTGACGAGGCTGATCTCAAACTTCTGGCCTCAGCAATCATCCTGCCTTGGCCTCCCAAAATGCAGGGATTATGATGAGCCACTGTGCCCAGCTAAACTGAAGATTAACTTTAGATATCAGGAGATTTCATATCCACTTGGGATACACACTTTGTTTTTCATTTTGTTTTTTATTCTCCTTCTGAGTTATCTTTCTGTATTTCAAATGTAACCGTATTCCCCTGATAAATCATACCTAGGGAGCCGTATGCTATTTTAAAAAGTTACTTGTTTACTTTAAACATAAAATAAAATATATAGTACAGGTCAGTCAGAAATAGGTAAAGTATAATTCAATTTTTATCATTTCAGACCTTTTAATATATGCATAGATATGTGTAAAAATATAAACATATGTAGATATCTGTAAAATGTGATTATATATTTTAATGTTCTGTAATCTTCCTTTCCAACTTATAAAATAATACTGATTTTCTATGTCAGCACATAGTGACATTAGCATCTTTAATAGCTGCATAATAGTCTACTGAATTGATGTCCTAAATTTATTGAAAAATTTATTCAATACACATTTATTTCAAAATGTTCACTGCTATAAATAACTCTGCATATTTATCTTGTTCACTTGTTTCCTTAGCATCTATGCCTATTAATGACTTCTTAAATATTTTTGACTTAAGGATTTAATAATAAGCACATGGGGAAAATCTATGCTTTGTACATTTTGTACTCAATTTTTATTGTGGACGTAAAAGGCTGAGGTTTTCAGCAAGTAACTGAATGTGCTGTTTCTGGGTTTTGCAAGCAGCTGCTTTTTAAAAAGGGAAGCATGTTACACTCTTCCTTAAAAAATCCATTTATGAAAACCCTCATACTGTGCTGACAAACTTTAAAGAAACTTAACAAGGATGAACTTAAATCTCACATACTACTTTTGGAATTCAGTAGAAAGAACAAGTTTGATTGTTATTTGACTTATTACTCCTTCCTTTTCTATGGAGAATAAGGGAAAAGATTCTATATTATAAATAAGTGGTAATATTCTTATATTTGGAACATTGACAATAAAGAAAAGATAAAAATATTTCTGAAGCCCACCAAGTTATCCTTGACCATTTGTACTGGCACTTTTATTGTGGATTTAAGTTTTTCTTAGAGTTTACATTTTTTTCTTTTTTCCAACTTCTTCAGCCTAAATGAAAATTTCTGGTCTCTGAGCTTGTGTTCATGATGAGAATTCATTGTGCAGTTTGCTTTCCTTTGCCTTAAAGTTTTCTGGGACCTTTATATAAAAGCGTTTTCTAACCCTAACACAGAATATGTTTAAATGGAAAGGAAAACAGGCATGGAGTCAAAGTGTCACTGTTTCAGTCCTCGTTCTTCTACATAACACAGTGTTGAGAAAAGCATTGAACTTACTTAAACCTTGGCGTTCTTATCTGCAAGATGCAGAAATTATTAATGATTTTACAGAGTAGCTGGCAAGATGAGAGTAGGCCATGTGCTTGAAAATGCACAGAACATCCTCTGGGTAAACAATGGGTCCTCTGCGATTGTTAGACAGGATTGGCTTGACTTCTGCAAAGGCCTTAGTTTCCTTTATTTGGTTCTTTTATATGTTAGAATTTGATATTTGTTAGATATTTATATGTTAGATTTTGATATATATCTATTTTTTTTCTCTGAGTCTCGCTCTGTTGCAGAAGCTGGAATGTAATGGTGTGATCTCAGCTCACTGCAACCTCCGCCTTCCAGGTTCAAGTGATTCTCCTGCCTCAGCCTTCTGAGTAGCTGGGATTTACAGGCATGCGCCACCACGCCTGGCTAATTTTTGTATTTTTAGTAGAGACGGAACTCACTGTGTTGGCGAGGCTGGTCTCAAACTCCTGACCTCACGTAATCTGCCCACCTTGGCCTCCCAAAGTGCTGGGATTACAGGCGTGAGCCACCGTTCCCACCCCAATACCTGATTTTTAAAGTGACTTCTTAATTTTTAAAGGTCTAATTTTTTACAAGTTTGATACATACTTTCCAGACTTTATGATTTTGAAGTAAAAAGACTTCTGCAATGCCCATTTTCTCTCCTGAATATTCTTTCATGTTGGCCATCATTGAAAACACAAACTCACGTTTGCAATCCTGCATTCTTGTACGAGAATAGCATCAGCATTTTGATGAACTAAGATGTTTGCCATCTTCTCCTACATTTTTGCCTGATCACTACAACTGGGCTCCACTCCTGCCTCATATCCTGTTTCTATTTTAACACTAAAGGAAACATTCTCTTGTCCTAAGCAGTCTCTATAATCTGATCAGTCTGTGCTTTCCCCCGACTTCAGTCATTCTAATTCCGTCACTATTTACTGGACCTATTTTTAAATAGTCTACTTTTATATCCTGCTTTTTTGTTCTTTTAACTTTAAATTCTTGGATTTAAAGTGCATTGAAAATTGAACTCTTATTGTGTGCCACTTGGACCGTGAAATGATTCAGTTTTTTTTTTTTTTTTTTACAATTGGCACAAAAGTCCAGTCATTTAATAACAAATGCTCCCCCCACCCTCACCCCATCACAGCACCCTGAGAATCATGGGTCCAACTGTGTGGGAGCAGGCTGTGGAAAGCCAGGGTGAATAGGGGCAGCAGGTAAGGGGCTGGGTGGGCCCCTGCACCTCATGTCACTGGCTCCTGGGAACACAGAATCAGGCTGGGCACAGAGGCCTCTTCTCTGCTCAGGCAGCAGCAGGGCAGCTCCATCCAAGGGAGGGCCAGGGCTGCCCATTGGCCCAGCCAGAGAGCATGAGGGATCAGGGCTGGCTGGAGAAAGAAGGAAAGAAATGACTCTGGTCCATCACACTTAGGTGCTCTGGCCTGCCTTTGCCACGTTCAGCTGATAGGAGCTGGCCTCAGCCCTGAGGGTCCGCCAGCACTCACTCCGGCCTTGCCTTCTTGGCTTTCTTCTCAGACTTCACCGTCTCATCTTGGGCTTCCCACTTCTCCGCCAGCTTGTTGGCCTCTCTGATTTTTTGCCACTTGCCAAACATGATCTTCTGGTGCAGGTACTTCTCCCACTTCTTCATCATGATGGCCAAGCGCGTGGCCTCGCTCTCTTCCTTTTGGGCCAGCTGCTGCTTATCCTCCAGCTTCAATGTGCCTGCCATCACCCTGGCTTCCCCTCCATCCTCTGCTCCTCCAGGGCTGCCAGCCCGGCCTCCCCCTCCTTTTCTGAACCAGCCTCTGCATCTTCCTCCTCCTCCTCATTTTCTCCTGCTCCATCACCATCACCTTCATTGTCATTGTCCTTTTCCTCCTCTTCTTCTGACTCATTCAGATTTCCTGGGTCCTCTCCCCGCTGCAGAGCCAGCAGCTTCAGCTTCTCAGATAGGACATAATCTCCTTCCTTCTCAGTCACAAAGGGTGAAAGGTGTGGAAGTACTCTGCCACGGGGAGGAGGAGCCTAGTGTTCACTGAGTCAAACGTCCACTGGGGCTGCACGTAGCACCTGCCTATGATGGAGGTCTGCTGCCCAGGCCAGTCGACAATCTGGTGAGTGATGCGGGAGTCCGTGACTTCGGAGGTGGCCCCACTGCACAAAGACTTGTCCCAGGACACTTCCCCCACAAAACTCCTGATGACAAAGGCCAGGGCCTCGCGGGGCACCTCTCGGTTCAGGAAGAACTTCAGGCCCTCAGAAAGCTTCTTGTGCTTCTCCTGCGCCTCCAGCTCCTACCTGCTGTCTTCCTCTTGCGCCGACATCTCCCCATCGGGGGTGAACTCATCCACCTTGGCCTCCTCTTCTATACGGCAGGCACCACCACGCGGGCCAGGCTGGCACTGAGGGCCGCTAGTTTCTCCACAGAGCTCTCGGAGTCAGCGCATAGGTGCTCTCACAGGCCTTCACCTCTGCTTGGGCCTGTCCCTCGAGCTCTAGGGGGTAGTGGAGGTTGAGTGACTGGTAGAGGCGGAAGTTGACGAAGCCCAGCAGGGTGATGTAGAACTCCGTGAAGGTGGCCATGACTATAGTCCATGTTTGCTGGGTGGTCATGGGAGAAGGCATTGGGAGTGATCCACATGATGGCTGCCCCAGCACCTTGGCCTGGTAGTAAATGCCTTTGATGGACAGGGAGACCTTGCTCAGGGCACGGGAGGCAATGATGTATGCATGAACTCCACGGTGAGCCAGCGGCACGGCTGAACGGTCTGCATGTGACACTTGCCAGTCTGTGGGAAGATGGAAAAGAGGAAGCACATGGAGAGGGTGTCGTCCAGGTCCCGCAGGGCATCAGTGAATGTGGGGTACCGTTCCTTGATGATGTGGTCAAGTTTGTAGTTGGGCTTATTGTCCTTTAGACTCTCTACAGTGTTCCACTCGCTCTTCCCATAGGTCTTCCGGAGCTTCCAGATGAACACCTTGCATTCCCGGAGCTTGTCGACGATGGGTTCATGGAGGAGAAACCTGATGTCTTTGATAAGGTAGAAAGTTCAGGCCTCTGTAGAACGCTTGTTAACCTTCTTCTCGTGTTTGGGTTCATGGGGATAGATGCCCTTCAGAATGCACACCCGCCTAAAGTCAGCCAGGCTCAGCTGGAGCTTCTTCTGAGCTTTGTTCCGGGTGATGTAGTTGGTGGTTGAGCCTCGTTCACACTTCTTCTCAAGGCCTCCCATAGCTCCACGTTGAGTAGCAGACAAGGGCTGTGCGGACAGACCTAAAGTAGATTCTTTCATTCATTTATTCCATAAACAAACTTTCATTCAGTGCCTAGTATTATGTTCCAGGCTTAATATTATATGGCACATGGAATAATTGGTAGTTTTTTTTTTTGGGGGGAGGAAGGGAGGAAGGGAAGGAAGGAGGAAGGTAGGGAGGAAGGAAGGGATGAAGGGAGGAAGGGCTGCCCTTAGTATTTTCTCCTTTGTTTCAACCCTGGTGAATCTAAGGATTAGGTGCCTTGGGGTTGCTCTTCTTGTTTTTGTTTTTAAGACGGAATCTCGCTCTGTTACCAGTCTGGAGTGCAGTGGCACAATCTCGGCTCACTGCAACCTCTGCCTCCCAGGTTGAAGCGATTCTCCTGCCTCAGCCTCCAGAGTAGCTGGGACTACAGGGGTGCCACCACACAAGGGGGGCAGTTTTAATTAGCAGTGAGAGGAGCGGGGGAAGGTGAGATTTGCGCTTCCTGAGGAGCTGCCTGCCGGCGGAGCCTCCCCCTGTCTCGCAGTTAAATGAACGGAAATCGGCCAATGTGCTTTGCCTGCCGGCACAGCCTGTCTGCTCTGGTGCATGAATGTACTTAGCAGCCAAGGCTTAGTGGAAACCCTGCGGGAGGATTGATTGTCGCTGTTAGGTGAAGCAGTCTGTCAGAGCCTCGCTTCCCTGTCCTCTGGGAAGACTGGGGAAAATGGATAGACAAATCGGGGGGAAAAATTGAGAGGAGCTGTGAGCAGTATAAACCTTGCATGAGGAGGCCCGACTTATGTTAAAACTCAGAGATAAAAGGAATGAAATGCAGCTAAGCTCTAGAAACCATCCAGAGTATTTCGATTTGTCGTTTTATCCTTGAACACACAATGAGCCAAAGTAGACAGCATTCCTAATTAGTTGATGGTACCACCCTCCTGAGAAAATCAAGTCATTCATGTAAATACTGCTGGCCCACCTGGGGAACTCACCCAATCTCCATCCAGGAACGGATTGTACTTCCTGCTGCCAATGTTGAGGGCAGTGTGGCTTCCCAGGCATGCAGCCCCTCAGAGGCACGGGGCCCTGCACTCACTTGGGCTCAGTGTTCCGTGGTTGCAGTCTTTGCTGTTTTGTTTAGAAACTGAATCTCACGGTGTTACCCAGGCTGGAGTGCAGTAGTGGGATCATAACTCACTGCAGCCTCGTACTCCTGGGCTCCCTACAACTACAGGCACATGCCACTATGCATGGCTAATTTTATTTTATTTTATTTTATTTTATTTTATTTTTGGTAGAGATGGGGTCTCCCTATGTTGCCCAGCCTGGTGAATTTTTCTCTTTTTTTTTTTTCTTTTTGAGATGAAGTTGCTCTGTTGCCCAGGCTGGAGTGCAGTGGCATGATCTCAGCTCACTGCAACCTCTACCTCCCGAGTTCAAGAGATTCTTCTGCCTCAGCCTCCAAAGTAGCTGGAACTACAAGCACGAGCCATCATGCCCAGCTAATTTTTGTATTTTTAATAGAGATGGGGTTTCACCATTTTGGCCAGGCTGGTCTGGAACTCCTGACCTCGTGATTCGCCTGCCTCAGCCTCCCAAAGTGCTGGGATTACAGGCATGAGCCATTATGCACAGCTGAAATTTTTCATTTATCTTTGAATTTGTGTGGTATACATGAGGTCTGATTGGACAGTGGTGCTTAAGTCAGTGTTTGTACTCTAGCTCACGTGTGCTTCTACCTGCCACTGCCTCCCTACCTCCCCAAGACAGGTTTTCCTTATTATTATTATTGAGACGGAGTTCCACTCTTTGACCCAGGCTGGAGGGCAGTGGTGTGATCTCAGCTCATTGCAACCTCTGCTTCCCAGGTTCAAGCAATTCTCCTGCCTCAGCCCCCTGAGTAGCTGGCATTACAGGTGCCTGCCACCAGGTCCAGCTAATTTTTGTATTTTTCAGTAAAGACAGTGCTTCACCATGTTGGCCAGGGTGGTCTTGAACTCCCGACCTCAGGTGATTCGCCTGTCTTGGCCTCCCAAAGTGCTGGGGTTACAGGAATGAGCCACCACGCCCAGTCCAAGATAGGTTCTTGACTGGTCAATCCTCCCCTCCCATTGGTGTCCCAGGCCACACCTGGGCTTTCCATCTATACCTACCTCCACCCAGGAACCACTAGTGTCCTCTACAGTCAGTGAGGGAATGGGTGGTGGGGGGAAGACTGACTATGCCTTTGCCCCACAAGGTCTCAGGGTGGGTGCAGCATAGAAACAGCTGGTAGCCTGTATGCCCCCCAAGTCAATGGCCAGGGCCCCCAGACAAGTGTGAAAGTTCACATTCACCTTGTGCCCAAGAAAGTGTGACATTCCATGGCAAATAAAAGACCAGGCTAGAAAGAAAAAACTGTTTGCTGGCACACGGTTTTCCTGCTTGTTGAACAAAAGGCACTGCATTTCCATTGCTGGGGAGAGCAGCCCACTCAGTGTTCATGGAAAAAACAAATTCCATAAACTATTTGAAAGAGGTTTATTCTAACCCAGCATGAATGACTGCAGCCCAGAGAAAGATGCAAACCGAGAAAGCCTTGAATAAGTGGTCTCAGGGCAGTTAGGTCACAGCTCTGTTTTACGTATCTTAGGGGAGTAGAAGTTACGAAAGGCTCATAAATTGGTGCGTGGAGATTAGACATTGATTTGGCCCCAGAAGGCAGGATATCATAAAGTAGGGGCTTACTGGTCATAGGTGGGTCCAGAGTCTTTAATTTGCAATTGGTTGAAAGATTAAACTTTGTCTAAAAATGTTGAGTCAGCAGAAAAGAATGTTTTCAGTTGAGGAAGTCTACTAACCAAACCACTGTGTCACAGTGACCCGTGGGGTGTGTGACTTAATCTTTGCCTGGCATGGACTCAGGTCCTATTTATCATTTGGTGCCTTATTGTCACAAAGAGTCTGTTTTGTTAGTCTTATGATCTCTACTTTAACATTTGTGCTGGTCAGTTCTGCCTAAACTCCAAAGGGAAAGGCATGTAACAAAGCGTGTCCAACCTCCCTTCCCATTGTGGCAGGGAATTCGGTTTTTAACTTTTTTCTGGGATCCCCTTGGCCAACAGGGGGTCTGTTCAGGGAGGAAAACCTTAGGATTTTATATTTAGTTTACATCAGGGACCTGGGTGAAGTGAGTAAGTCCTCCAAGGAAGGGTGATCATGGGGGAACGGAGTCAGCCACCCCCATCCCAGATTCTCCTTGGACTGCCTGCTCTGAGCAGCTGCGTGTAGACAAGAAGGAAGAGGGCTCTTCCTCAGGTGCATGTACCAGAGACTCCAGAACTGCTCAGTCTGGTTCACTCAGCTCCACGTGTAAAGGTCATTCTCAAGGATCATTGCTGAACAGACTTTCCCAAACCCCTTCCTATTGCCAAAAGCTTGCACCATTGCCTTCTACTGCATCCCCCTGACCTCTCCCTGGGGAAGGGTGTGGGAGGGAGGGAGAGAGTGGACTGCAGGTGCCGTGGGATGCAGAATGAAGCCCTGCACTCTCCCACCACTGCTGGAACCAAGTTCTCCTTCATGTTTCCCTCCGCAGAACACACACAGGAACACACAAATGCAGTCCTGGACACAGGATTAGGTGTCCCCTACTTTCCTAGCTGGGATATGCAAGGTCGCTTTCATACCAAACTTCCTTCCAGGGCATCTAAAGGTGGTATGAGTGTGGGCATCTGCAAGCAGCTTTATTTGCCTTGGACAATCACAGAGACTGGCCAGTGAGTTGCACTCCAGATGCTGGCCCGAGAGACCCCACTGAAGGCTCCCTCAGGCCTGCCCTCCCTCCCTGAGCCCCTGATTTAGGGGCAGTCTTTTCTGCATTTCCTCCTGTGAGCATGATAATAACTCATTGCTTGACCAACTTCAGACAGGCTCCTCCTGCCCTCTTTTCACCAAGGCCTTGTCCTTGGGCCCCACTTTCAGCCTGCCTGAGCCAGTCTTAGCAAAGAATCCCATAAAGTCCCCCTCTCCCCTTGGTATCCAACCATCCCGGCCTGCCTGCAGCAAGCATCCTGTTAGGTTAGTTTAGTAAGACACCCACTACCATCAAGGTCCTCTCCATTTTCCATCTGCCAGCGCCCCACCCCCACCCTGCTCCTCGGTCCCCACTTGTCCTTGAGTTGGCAATCGTGCCTGCTCTTTGCTTTTGCAGTAGTACTGAAGACACCCTGTCTTTTTGCCTTGGATAGTGTTCAGCTCCATTTCTCATTAAGTTATGAAGGGCTGTGACACCTTGCTTGGCTTCTAGTCTTGATGTAGACTAAAAGGCAGAATGTTTCCAGAGCTCATATTAGCTAGCTGGGCAGATGGGGTCTTCAGAGACTCTCCAGGGAGGGACGGCTCTGCCTTTCTATTCAGCATGCAAGCTCCCTGGACTTTCAAAGAGGGGCATTTCTCCTTAGAGAAAGTCTCCTTGAATGTGGGGATTTCATAAGTTCTTGGACCAGTTCAGCTCTTCTCAGTCCTGCTTTTTGTCGACATACATTGAATTGCTTCTCCCTGGCAAAAGAGCAGCATGTGAAGAAAATGTGATCCTTCGTGGTTTGACATGAAATTAACTGACTCTTCCAGCAACACTTAAGAATATTCAAATACAATTATGGAAAAAACTTTTTGCACTGATCACTGTAACAAACAAATTAGACATTCCAGTGTGCAAATATAACATTCTGAATTTCCTAGTTTTAAATATTCCATCGGCCAGGGTACCCTCTTCAGAGGGAGCAGGACCTTCTAAACTGACCAGGGCCCTTGCCTGCTGACACCATCACGCTTCTTCCTGAGGCTGCTTACCTGGGTTCCAATCTACAGGAATTCATCTTGTATCATAGCTGATGGATCCCGTGTCTCGTTTCTAAGTTGGAGCATCGTTTTGAAGCTCCTAACCAGGCCTAGTCACATAATTTGAAAGGCCCAGTGCGAAATGAAAATGCAGATCCCCTTGTTCATAAAGCAGGAAAAGAATGAGCCAGCAAAGGAACTAAACTAAACAAAAGCTTTTCTCTTTCTTCATGGTCTCTCTCTTGATCTATCATGGTGTTTTGTTTTCGTTTTTGTTTTGAGATGAATCTTGCTCTGTCACCCAGACTCGAGTGCAGAGGCATGATCTCAACTCACTGCAATCTCCACCTCCGGGGTTCAAGTGATTCTCCTGCCTCAGCCTCCCGAGTAGCTGGGACTACAGGCGCGCACCACCATGCCCATCTAATTTTTTGTATTTTAGCAGAGGAGGGGTTTCACCGTCTTGCCCAGGCTGGTCTAGAACTCCTGAGCTCAGGCAATCCCACCCACCTCGGCCTCCCAAAGTGCTGGGATTACAGGCATGAGCCAACATACCTGGCCCATGCTGTTTTTCTTTGCTACTGAATATCATGCTTTCTTGGGACAGGATGAGTGTCAGCTTTCACACTTACCCAGGGGTCCTTCCAAGTGACTTGGTGAGTACACAGACCACCAGCTGCTCACATGGCCATGCCCATCCTGAGATACCACGGGGCAGTGCAGTAAAAGCATTTAATGTCAACCCCCCACCCCCGCCCCACTACACATACACACTCAGGCTCCCACTGACCATGGAGGGCACCGGTGGTTGCTGAGTGAGGGTGGGGAGGCAGAGGCCAGGTAGGGCCCTGGACACCAAAGGGAGGGAGATGGGCTGTCAAGAGTCTGCCTTGGGGAGGTAGCGGATCAGTAGCAGATGGGAGCACATATGAGAGAGGCTCCAAGTGCTCACATACACTCCACTGTCCAATCAGACCTCACGTACACCACACAAATTCAAAGATAACATAATTAAGAATTTCTTTTTTTCTTTTTCTTTCTTTCTTTCTTTCTTTTTTTTTTTTCTTTTTTTTTTTTTTTTTTGAGATACTGCCCAGGCTGGAGTGCAGTGGCACAATCTCAGCTCACTACAACCTCCACCGCCTGGGTTCAAGCGATTCTCCTGCCTCAGCCTCCCAACTAGCTGAGACCACAGGCACCCTTCACCATGCCTGGCTAATATTTTTTATTTTTAGTAGAGAAAGCATTTCTCCATGCTGGTCAGGCTGGCCTTGCACTCCAGACCTCAATTGATCTGTCCACCTCAGCCTCCTAAAGTGTTGGGATTACAGGCGTGAGCCACTGCACCTGGCCTGATAAAATAATTAAGAATTTCAAGACAGCAGCCACAGAGCACTGAGCCCCAAATGCAGGGCCCTGTGCCTCTGAGGGGCTGCATGGCCACGAAGCTGCCCTGCCCACAGCACTGGCAGTAGGAAGTACAATCCATTCCTGGATGGAGGCTGGTTTAGTTCCCCAGGGCTGCAGGAAAAGAGACAGTCTGGGAGACTCCAAACAAGAGAAACGGGCTGTCTACTAGTTCTGGAGTCCAGAAGTCTGAAATCAGGGTGGCGCAGGGCTGTGCTCCCTCTGAAACCTTTGGGAGTCCTTGCTTGCCTCTTCCTGCCCTCTGGAGGCTGCCACAATCTTTGGAGCTCCTTGGCCTGTGGCTGTGTCACTCCAATCCTAGGTCTTCACCCGTGTCCTTTTTATAAGGACATTGTCACATTGGGTCAGGGGCCCGCCCTATTCCAGTGTGACCTTATTTTCACTATTACATCCGCAAGAACCCTGTTTCCAAATAAGATCACATTGGGAGGTCTTGGAGGGTAGGACTTCAGAATGGTTCATCTTTTGGGGGGATGCAATCCAACCCATAACACCATATCATGCTTTCTTGGGACAGGATGGTGTGGAGGAAGGAGAGTTTCTTCAAGGGGCAGGACTGGGAAAGACTTTGTAGGGGGGCTGGACCTTGAAAGAGGTGGCAAGAGTGGGGCCAGAGCGGGTTGGGAGAGGGAATAGTGAGCTTCTCAGTTCAACCACCGTGGACATGGTGTTGGGGGCTAGATAGGACAGTGGGAAGGTGGCTTATGGCCAGGTGGGCCCTGGATGCCTGGTGTATAATAACAATGACAGTGTTTAATGAGTGTCAGGCCCCCTTTTAGGTACTTTACCTATTTTATGCTAATTTAGTAAATCCTCAAAATCATCCTGTGAGGTATTTCAGAAACTAAATAATATATGTAACTCCTTGCTTTGAAAAAATAAACCATGAAATCAGAAATGTGGATGCTGGGTTTATTAAAAATGAAAAACAGGCTGGACACAGTGGCTCGTGCCTGTAATCCTGGCACTTTGGGAGGCTGAGGCAGGCGGATTGCTTGAGGCCAGGAGTTCAAGACCACCCTGAGCAACATAGTGAGACTCCTCTCTACAAAAATTAAACCTAAAAATTAGCCAGGCTTGGTGGCACATGTGTGTGGTCCCAGCTACTCATGAGGCTGAGGTAGAAGGATAACTTGAGCCCAGGAAGTCCAGGCTGCAGTGAGCTGTGATCATGCCAGTGCATTCCAACCTGGGCAACAGAGCAAGACCCTGTATCAAAAAAATATGTAAATAATAATGAATAAAAATATAAATATAAATGTAAGAAAATGTGAGGTCCAAAAGCAGTCTGCTTGTTCACGCACTATAGCTCTCCATGGCTAACCCTGCCTGCCCCCCTCCACAGAAGGAGGACAATACAACACTTCTTTTCCAAGCCTCCCCCAGGTCTGGCCAGTGGAAGGACGTATGTACCTGAAGTTCGAGGCTGGTCTTGAACTCCTGACTTCAGGTGGTCCTGACTGATGTACCTCTTTCTGATACAAGAGGAATAAGAAGAATCCTCTGTCTGGTGCTGCCCGCTCTTCACCACTTTGAATGCTGAATGAGGACATCATGTCTGGGGCTCCTGCAGCAATGTTAGCATTGTGGGAAAAAAGGCCAAGAGGATTTCAGAGACATCTGCCTAAACTTCTGATCCTGCTATATCTCCAAACCCAAACCAGTAATAACCTACCTCTAGACAGCTTACCAGAAAAACACATCCCAACTGTAAACAGTTCTCAGAGTGTGTTCTGTAGAACCCCGGGTGGTGACCCAAGACCCAGAGAAGTGGTTTGCAAGGTCAAAACTGTTTTCTTAATAACACAAAGATGATATTTGTCTTCTTCACCGTGCTGACATTTGCCCTGATGATGCAAAAGCAATGATGGGTAAACTGCTGTCTGTCAGGACCCGAATCAAGACAGTGGCACCAAACTATACTCAGTAGTAGTCACTGTATGCTTCTCTGTCAGATACACAATAAAAATAAGCCAGTTTCACTTAAGAATGTTCATAATGGGCCGGGCACGGTGGCTTATGCTTGTAATCCCAACACTTTCAGCATTTTTGGAGGCCGAGCTGGGTGGATCACCTGAAGTCAGGAGTTTGAGACTAGCCTGGCCAACATGATAAAACCCTGTCTCTACTAAAAGTACAAAAATTAGCTGGATGTGGTGGTGAGCACCTGTAATTCCAGCTACTGAGGGGGCTGAGGCAGGAGAATCACTTGGGAACCCAGGAACAGGAGGTTGCAGTGAGGTGAGATCATGCCATTGTACTTCAGTCTCGGCAACAAGAGCAAAACTCTGTCTCAAAAATAAATAAACAAACATAAATTATTTTTAAAAACAATGTTCATGAAGATGCTCAAGAGTTGCTTATTTTATTAAATCTCAAACCCTGAGTACAAGTCTTTTTAATATTCTGTGGGACAAAATGGGGAGTTTACAGAAGGCACTTTTGCATAACAAAGTACGTGGGTTTTCTTGAGGAAATACTGTTGTATGATGGTTGAAACATCACTTCTTCTTGAAGGAATAATTGAGGCTGGGCGCAGTGGCTTACGCCTGTAATACCAACACTTTGGGAGGCCAAGGCGGGCAGATCACTTGAGCTCGGGGTTCAAGACTAGGCTGGCCAACATGGTTGAAAACCCATCTCTACCAAAAAATACAAAAATTAACCAGTGTGGTGGCAGGCACCTGTAGTCCCAGCTACTCAGGAGGCCGAGGTGAGAGAATTGATTGAACCCCCCCAAAAAAAGAATTGATTGAACCCAGGAGGTGTAGGTTGCAGTGAGCTGAGATCATGCCACTGGACTCCAGCCTGGGCAACTGAGTGAGACCCCATCTCAAAAAAAAAAAAGAACAATTGACAGGCGAACTATAAATATTTAGACATAGGTATGTGACAGACATTTTCTTAGGCATGAATAACTTGAACCTGTCCATTTAAAAGAATCAACTGATACTATTTATTACCAGTGATACTATTGAATCTTTTAAGCAAAAATTAGAATTTTGAAAGGCTTCTATCCAGCACCAAGAGCTTCACAGTTTCCCAGTACTTACAGACTTCTCATGAGAGACTGGCGGTGGTCTTAACAAATGTGATTTATGTTTTATATTATATATTTTCATGTTTTAGGTTATATGAACTAGGTCAACATTTGAAAGTTCTGGCTGGGCACAGTGGCTCACGCCTGTAACCCTAGCACTTCAGGAGGCCAAGATGGGTGGATCACCTAAGGTCAGGAGTTCAAGACCAGTCTGACCAATACAGTGAAACTCCATCTCCACTAAAAATACAAAAATTAGCCAGGTGTGGTGGTGCATGCCTGTAATCCCAACTACTTGGGAGGCTGAGGCAGGAGAATCACTTGAACCTGGGAGATGGAGGTTGCAGTGAGCCGAGATCACGCCATTGCACTCCAGCCTGCACGACTGAGCGAGACTCCATCTCAAAGAAAAGAAGAAGAGCTGGGCACGGTGGCTCACGCCCGTAATCCCAGCACTTTGGGAAGCCGAGGCGGGTGGCTCATGAGGTCAAGAGATCGAGACCATCCTGGTCAACATGGTGAAACCCTGTCTCTACTAAAAATACAAAAAATTAGCTGGGCATGGTGGCGCGTGCCTGTAATCCCAGCTACTCAGGAGGCTGAGGGAGGAGAATTGC
>CAUYOR010141852.1:0-14265 GCA_963573925.1 Callimico goeldii
GAGTATTCTCAGCTTTTTTACGCTGGTTTCTTCCCGTCATTGTAAATTTATCCTCCTGTCGTCTTTGAAATTACCACCTTTCAGATTAGGTCTCTTGAGTGGGCGTCCAAGTTGTTAGTTCCCAGGGCCAGAGCAGCGGCATTAAAACTGGTGGTGCTTTTCTGCCCAGGATTCTCCTGTCTGGCTTCCTTCTTGTGTCCATAGTAGGCAACTCTGCCTTCCCGGGGCTCCAAACCTCGGTCAGAAGGGGAGTCGGTCCCATTTACTCTGCGCCGAGTGCTGCCACGCTGAGGTGCCAGCGGAACTGCTGTGCCGGCCACAAGAGTCAGGCTGTCGACCTGTGTGATTCCTCCACTGGGTATCTTCTGCTCTGTGAGCAACCAGAATTTGTCTGAAAGTGTGGCGTCCTCTAGTTCTCCGCACCTTCGCTGAGAGCTGCAAACCAGAGATGTTAGCGATCGGCCATCTTGGATCGTTCCTCGAGTTAATTTTTCTATATTGTAAGGAATGAAACAAAATTATTTATTCTTTTCCTTTGCATGTAGCAATCAGATAGTTCCAGCAATGTTTGTTGAAAAGACTATTCTTCCCCTACTAAATTGGCTTTGCACCCTTGTAAAACAATAAATTGGCCATATATGCGTGAATCTATTCTGTTCCATTGATTTATCTGTATGTCTTGATGCCAGTATTACACTGTATTCACCACATTTATTTCTATAGATTCATAATAAGTCTTAAAATCAAGTAGTGTAACTCCTCCAACTGTTCTTTTCCACAGTCGTTTTGGCTATAATATTATGCACTTCCATATGAATTTTACAGTAATCTATTTCCTACCAAAATTCCTGCTGAGATTTTGATTGAGATGGTGTTGCATGTGCAAATCAATTTTGCAGTAATTTACATCTTAACAATTGAGTCCCCCAAACTATAAAAATGGCATAGCTCTCCATTTATTTAGATCTTCTTCAGTTTCTGCAATATTTTATAATTTGTAGTACATAGATCTTATGCATTTTTCTCAGATTTATCCTAAGTCTTTCATATTTTTGATGCTATTGTAAAAGGTGTGTTTTTAATTATTTCTTTTTTTAATTGTTAATATGTTGAAAAGCAATTGATTTTATATTGATTTTGTGTCCTTTACTTTTTGCTGAATTTATTAGTTCTAAAGTATTTATTATAGATTCCAACAGCTATTCTTCATAGATGATTGTATCTTCTCCAAATAAAGACAGTGTTACTTTGTGCTTTCTAATCTGTTTACCTTTTCTTTTTCTTGCTCTATTCCATAGGCTGGAGGTCTATTATAGTGTTGAATGTAAGTGGTGAGAGCACACATCTTTGCCTTGTTCCTCATTATAGGGTAAAGAATGTGGTCTTCACCATTAAGTATAAGCTTAACTTAGGTTTTTTAGATGTCTAGTATTAGTCTGAAGAAGTTCCCTGACTCCACAGCCCCTGTCTATTCCACCTTACCACTGTGTTAGTAATTTGAATTGCTATAGCATATTCTCTTTGTTTTAATGGCAGCAAATACTTAAAGTACACAGAGCATTGCATGGAATCTGAACAAATAGGCTATAGATCCATCTTTCTGAAGGAAATGAGTTCGGGGAGAAGGATATTTAAGCTATACCCTAGAGTCACAGTTTCCAATTATTAATCTGCAAAATTCAAATTCCAAAGAAGTTTAATCTCTGAGCTCTTTGTTCCCTCTGCAAATTCTGGTCACATCCTAGACATTTCCCTCTGCGTCTTCCTCAACAGTCCCACCCCCTTACAAAAATGCATACCCAAGCAATTGCCATCTAGTATTTTACTTACCTTATCTCATGTTGTCTGCTTCCCTCTATTCTTTCACCACACCCCTTATTCTAGCTGCCACCTGGATTGTGCAACAGGCTATTGGTTTCCCTCCTTTCTCCCTGTCTCATCCCAATCTGCCATCACCCAAAGTCAATGATCTTTCAGAAAATCAAACACAAACTTGTCACTCTCATGTTTAAAATTATTTCAATGACTTCTGCTTAATATGAAGCTTAGAATCTTCATTGTAGTTCTACGGAATTGCATAGTCTGGTTTCAGCCTCAGTGAAGAGCTAGTGCTCTACCAATACTCTCTGCCTCTAGGAGTATGTATTTCTTCCAATGGGAGACTTACCCCATTAGAAGTTTAGTACAGTGGTTAGGTCTGTAGATCCTGAAGTCAAACTGCTTGGATCCAAAGCTCTGTTCCACCAAGCCATGTGAGGTTGAGCCCTTACTAAACTTTTCTATGTGTCAGTAACCCTGTTTATAAAAACAGAATAAAAATAATGTATAACTTAGAAGGTTGTGAGGGTCAAATGAGATTTGTCACATAAATACCTTAAAAAGGAAGCTGACACATAGTCAGAAGGCAGTTTGTTTTAAAATGTGTATTTGGTTAAAATGTGTATTCCTTTGTTGTTCACCTCAAATAGTGCCAGGAAGTAGGTGTGAGGATTAAATGAGACAATACAGACAAAATTCCTAGAAGAGTTTTGGAACAGGGTTGGGCTGTCTCTAAAGGGTGTTTTGTTTCTTTCCTTTCTTTCCTTCTATACTAATCCCCACCTCAGCACCCTGTTTTCCCCCATAAAGTAAACAGTTCTTTGCTGCAGTTACGCCCACCTCTTTCAGGAATACAGATGATGGACCTCCAATGTGAGAAGACAGTAATTGCAGAGGAGTTTGTCTGTGTGGATTTTATTAGTTGGCACTTTTATTTCTAAAGCAAGAGCTTTGTTTGGTTGTTGTTTGCCCCTCTTTCTCCCCCTCCCTTTTCTATGTGGTTGCAGCTTTTAAAGGCTTAATTAGAGCAATAAAAAAATACCAATTTTTCCTTTTCCTCCTTTTTAATAACAAGTAAAAGTTGAGAGCCAGCTGTGGGTGAACACTATTTGAAAGCTGCTACCAATCTGAAGTTTCATTTTTCACTGCTTCAAGGCACATTTGAAAATTAGTGCTGACACGTGCAAATGAGCTTGTGATGGCAGAAAAATACATATATGGTACAAGGTGCTCTGAAGACTATTGTGGGGAATAAAGAGTCTTGTGTGGGAGTTTGTGCTTGATGTTAGGGAGGTGAATAAAAATTCAAATCCTCATGTCAGTTTTCCTGTTTAGAAGGATTCGAGTTTCTTTGATGACAATCCCTAACGGCACTTGGTTTCTTCCATGTTCCCTTCCTACAATTGTCTGGCCAGAGTAGGTCTTCAAATTTTTCACAAGGTGGGCAGTAATTCTTAGCAATCCTTAGCAAGGTATAAATGCAGAGTTAAATTTTTGCCAATTTGTATAATATCCTGAAATGGTTGCATAGTTTTTTTTTTAAGTTAAAATAAAAAAAGAAATTGAAAAACTTCAGTTTTTCTTCAAAGTTTTCTGGCTAAGAATTATCAACAGACAATGGGAAATCAATATATATGCATTTTTAAAGAAACCTAAAAAAAGAGAGTGCAGTCAAGGACAGGTAACAAAGATGGTGAGGAAACTGGAAACCATGCCAGGGAGGCAGGAAGGTGACAGAAGAAAAACTGAAGTTGAGTAAAGTAGAAGAGAGAACAGTTAAATATGTTACTTCAGACTGATACAGCTTCATTGAAGGAATATCTTGGCAAAGCCCCCCTGTCCTTTCTATCTGGCAGCTCCTGGGCCTTCTCCCAAATCCAGGCCAGCTCTCCAGTACAACCCTCCCTGTTCTTGTTTGGGACATGGATTACTCCAGCTGTCACCCCTTCCACAGCTATCTCCTCCCCAAAGCTCAGTCTTGATATAGTGCTGTGGTGAAGAGCAAAGGCTTCAGTGTCTCATGGTTCAAGACCATACTCCACCACTTACTACAGAGTTACTTTTGACCACCCTCCATTCATCCATTCTTTTAGTCATATATTAAGTCATTTAACAACTATGTGGTCTTACTCTGTGTGTCACTTACTCTCTCTCAACTTCATGCTTGTCCCAACATCACCTGTGATTACAAAATGTAGAAACAGTGCATGGGAAAGCCTCAACATAATGGCTGGCACATGGGAGGTGCTCCCAAAATGGTAGCTATTATTAGGGTTATCAATATCATTAGCATTTTTTGTGTTCCCAAAGGTGAGCACATATGGTTGGATGAGTTTGATAGGTTTTAGAGATGATCCATCCTAAGAATGGATGAAAGAGAGTAAAGTAAGTGAGTTGCTCAGCCAGATGAGTAATAACATGAAGAGGAAAACTATTTGGTGGAAAGGTAGGAACATTGGGAAGAAAGGGAAACAGCAGCTGGTGCTCCAGGCAGCTAAGGCGTACAGACAATAGTCTTTTCATCATATGTGCTACAAGTCTTTGTTTCTGTTGTGGCTATTTTCTAATTGCAAGTTGTGCTTAGTTTTGTTTTGTTTTTAACCATTTGTGTAATAAGTACAGAACAAATCGAGCTGTGGCTTTGGTTTGTAGTTTTTTCACTGATCTTGTGTCCCTTCAACAGCCTGGCGATCTTTCCCTCTGCACGCGGTTTTTTCCAGAAGGCTGTGATGAGACATCAGGATGTCAAGACAGTCTGTGAATATGCTTAGTGCCATCTCGATCCCCACCCCGTACCAGTCTCTTCCTGTTGTCACACTTGCTTCTCCCACAATTCTTTGGCCCCTCACATCACAGAGCTGCCCTATCGTATGGTAACCCTGTGTACTTCCCATAGTCTCCCTCCACCTTGAAGCCAAAAGGGTTAAGAGCAAAGTTTCCAACTTGTTTGTCTCTTCATTGCCTGAAGTTCCTAAAACATCATAGGTGGCCAGTCACCTGGGTCATGTATTATATTGCATAAAATGAATTTATATATTATACCGCATAAAATTAGATCGGCTAGACTGGATAGGACCATAGAGAATAAATAAAACACAGCGGGACCAGATAAGGTAGGGAAGGGTAGAATAGAACAGAATAAAAGTCAAGGCTGGCAAACATCTGTAAAGTAGGGCATACTGATATTGAAAAAGAAAGGTTGCATTAAAAATCTCTGAAAAACGGTTTTAAATGGGATACTTATTAGATCAGTGGTGGCAGTGGTGGTGATCTAATAAGAATACAAATTCTAGTAAAATAGTCAACTATATTGATAAAAGTTTTCTTGGTTTTGTTTTATTCTGTTTTTGGTTTTTTAGTCCATAGGTTTGAAGTGGTGGTGATAATTATTTAATCATTTTTGAGCCTATATAAACACCCTGGAAGTATATAAATAGCCCAAGAGAAGTAGAATTGGTAATGGACCAGCTGCTACCCAATATTGCCCTTTAGCTATGCTTTCATTTTATTAGAATATAATAAGCTCAACTGAAAATGTTTTAATATATCTGCATTACTTAACAGCCTGGGAATAATTCTAGTTATTATTGAGTTTATCATTATGACTATGGCACATTCTTTCTTTGAATTCCTGGAGACTATTTAAGATGCAAATGATGCTGGCTTTATGAATAATTTGGGGGATGAAAGATTTGTAATTAATTTGACCCCTCCCTGGCAAACACACACATACAATAAAACGAAATAATTTCTTTAAAATGCAAAATGATTTACATGAACATGGAATGAATACTCTTATGTATAGCAAAATGTGAAGCATGGTTGTTGGCAGTCATGCAAGGCATGCTGGGTAAGCACAGAACATGTCCTCATAGGGACAGTTGGGAAGACGAATACTTGGTGCCCACAGAAAGATGTGATTGAGAAAACTGATGATATACAAGGACGAATCAGAAGATGTGGACAGAGGTAGATACAGGAGAGGGGAGCCATAGTGTGAGCATCAGTCCAAGCAGCAGATAGTAGCTGAGGCCGAGTAGGTAGCAACAGATGTTAACTAAAATCCCAGTTTCTAATCAGTAATCAATCTAGCAGGTTCCATCCCTGGGAATGAAAACTGCAAGGGTCCACAAATAAATGATTTGGGTTTCAGTGGCAAGGGCAGCTCTGTGAGGAACATAGAGGCCTAGGGAGGAGGGCAAAAGTCCCATGCAGCCTTGCCATGATTGGCTGAGGGTCGTAACCCAAAGTCCCCATTTTCCTCCCAGCCCATTATCTGATGGGACTGAAGTTCCTCTCCATGAACTGTCCAGGGCTGAGCTTGTATGTCAGTGTATCAGGCTAGGGGAGACATAAGAGAGGGCTTTATGGCAAAAGTTGATCATTACATTTACCTGAGTATTCAGCCTATCTTTCAGCAATTCTCAGATCTAGTTGATCATAATCTCCATACCCAGTTCCTCATGTGGAATCCAGGAGTCTTCATCTTTAAAATATTCCTATCAGTGGATGCTACTAATGAGCCAGGTCTGAGATCCCTGCCCTCAGGGAAAACCAAGCTTGTTCCCTAACACCTGGGAGTGTCAACAAGCTTGTTTTAACTCCTGCAGTTGTCTTTCCTGATAGGACATATTACAGTAGGGAAATATTCTGATCCACCTAAAGTTTCAATGAGCAGTATTCTGAGGTACATTGAATCAGAAAGTCTAGCAGGGCTCAGGAACTTCCATGCCTAAATTCCCTAGGTGACCTTTACTGAGAACCATAGTTCAGAGTGCTGGCCTCTTGGACGTGAGACCAGGAACTTCCCTAACGTTCCTAGCACATGAAGATGCAAATGTGTATTTCATTGATTTTATGTATTATATTGTGCCTTTTTTTGTGATTATTTATTATTTGCAATTTATACTTGACAGCGTACATAAAAGAGCTGAGAGAGAGAATTGAGGAGGCAGAGCCACTAACAGACATGTGATGTCTACCATATTCCAGGGACTGTGCTGGGCAATGTGCCTATATTTTCACCATTAGACCTTCATTGATGTGTCCACGACAGTATCTGGCATGCAGAGGGCCTCAGTGATGAGCTGATGATAGGCTTCCCTGCAGAATAAAAACTATGCACTTCCTCTACTATGGTCATGTTTAACTCAGTACATGATTGACTAATAACAAATAATAGTAGTAACCAACTAATTACTAATAGGCATCATGCTAGATGCTGGGGATAAGACAGTGAATAGAATAATTATGGAATCAATAGTCCACTGGGGAGATAGACATAAACCAAGAGTTGCACAATTAATCAGCTAAAATTATGACAATATGACAAAGAGAAGTTACACAGTGCTTTGAGAACAAAGACCAAGTGTACTGACCTGCTACAGAGAAGATCAGGGGAAGTTTCTATTAGGAAAGAACATGAAACAAATGACAGGCTTTATTACCATTAAGAAAGGAAAAGCTGTGTTCCGGTGAAACCTAAGAGAAGGTACTGAAAGAATGTTCCTTTTCATTTTTCAACATTTTCCCACCCAGTAAAGGGCTAAGTGATGGTTCTTTCAACCTACTTCCTAGATCAGAGGTAGTTTTTAGAGTAGTGCTAGCCTCATTCAATTGCCCTCTACTCCTGAGGCATTTGCCTGGGCTGGTCTGCCTGGGACATTTGCTCTCAACACCTGGGGCACCCCCATAACTGTTTGGAGCCTGGTGTCCTGATGGCCTGCCTCCCCGGCTTCTCTGGGCCTCACCCCAACCCATCATGACATTCTCAACAGCATCTGGTACTTGAATGGATTCTCTTATTTCTTTTAAGCACTTTCCTCCATGGGGGACACACAAACTCCGTGTCTTGATTCCCAGATTCCTGATTCTGCTCTACAGAGTTTAATTCCATTTCATTCATGCAGTTAACATCTGTAAGGGTCTACTAAGTGTCAGGTTAGGATCCAAGATAAAAAAGAGGCAAAGGTGGTGACATCAAAGTTTTCATAATCTAAAAGAGGAGAGAAAGATGTAAATCAACTTACAACATAATGTGGAAGGTATGAATATAAGCAATGAAGAGGATGACAGTAATGATTATGATGTTAGCCAAAGTACATTAGACACTTACTCATTCACAAAATCAGATAATTTTTGAGCACCTGTTATGCGGATGAAAAGTATTGGTGGTTAAAACAAACATAGCATTGCCCTTGTGACATTTAAAAGAGGAAAGTCAGTAAACAAGACAAACAAATACATTCATAATTGTAAATTATGGTGAAATCAATGAAAGAAACTAACAGAGAGCAGTGCTTGAGAGTAATGGGGAGGGGAAACCTATTCAGGTGATGTGGTTTCTACTAGGAATTAGACATCCTGTGTAAAAATCCACCACTTCTGGACTCTGTGATTTTCACCAAATTACTTACACTCAGTTTCCTCAAAATTAAAAAAATAGATAATATTCAGGTTTAAAGTAAGAATCAAGTAGGATATAAAGGTTGTAAAAGAATTAGATAATTCCTGGCTTGCATAGTAAGTACTTAATATGCTCGTTATTGTTATTCTGTACATTTTTATGTCACCTGTTCATCTTACTTTTAGTCTTTTTGAGCTTCCAATGCCTCTTACATAAAATGGAATAAAGCATCTAGCTCAGAGTGCTAAGAATATGCTCAATCATATTACATAGCTGCTATGTCTGCGTAATATGATTATGAAGGTGTTCATTGACCAACATTATAATTTTTGACATTGTTCAAATTCAAAATCATGCCACCCATAGCAAGAAATAGTGAATAAAATGTGTTTCAAATGTATATGTCTTCTATAAGGATGAGTGGACATAAGGCTATAATATTCAGAACTGTAGATGTATCAGACAGTACAAAGATAGCACATTTCCTTCATCACAGAAAGTTCCATTGAACAGCACTAATATAGGAGTTCCAGGCACCAAAGAAATGTGTTGATACAACGAATTCTATAAACCAGATATTAGGAGTCAGGTAGGCTTTTGGAGGCCATTTAAATCTTTCCTCCTTTGGAATATGTGATATTAACAACCACTCATATTTGGTCAGCATCTTCAGCTTTCAAACCACTTTCACTTCTTAATCTATTTGTTTTTAAGACTACCTCTGAAGAAGGCAGATAGGATATTATCGTCTCCACTTTACATTGGAGATAAAGAATTAACAAGAGTAGTAGTAGCAGGTGCTGACATTAACTGAATGTTCACCTGTGTTTGTAGGTTCACTGGGGTGCTAAGTGCTTTCATGTTTTTAATGAGATAATGAAGTGCAGAGAGAGAGAATGGTTTTCTCTGGACATCCAGTAAACTGGAAACGTCTTGCAGTTCCTAGCCCAGTGCTCTGCCCATGTTCTGTCCTTTCTTGAACAAGTTGAATTCCAACTCTCCATTAATGTGGAGACAAAGTTCTTCCAGCGACAAAGTTCTCAGAATAGGATATACAATAGAGGCTTGGCAATCAAGGGCACATCTAGCTGAGCATCCTTGCCATCAGCTTCCAAATAGCTGACCCTCTCTCCTGCTGAAACAATGCAGCACATGAAGATGAACTTTCATTCGCATTCAGCCTCAGTGTTCCTGTCAACAGCTGCAGAAACAGCTGTTCCCCTCTTGATGCTACCCTCTCCCCCTTCTCCCCAACTAATTGCTACCAACTAGTAGAGTGGCCATGAATATCATAGGTCTTATCCCCTTCAGCAGCTTCTATCAAGTTGTTATTATTTCAGGACCTTCTTGTTCATGCATTGGGATCTATTCTGTTTGAGTGGTTAATTCTCAAATCTAATTGTTGCGTATTTCAAACCCACTCAACACACTTTAGAACATCATATTGTATTTAACTTGAGGCACTCCTAAGCAAGAATAAGCCTTAAAAATAGTCGCCAATCATCTGAAATATGGTTATTGAGGGTTTCTTGTGTGTCAGACACTGTACTAGGTGCTAAACCTACCCCTGAATTTGTAGTCCCAGAAAAAGAGTACAAACGGAGGACCATGTGTGCTGTGCTTAAATATTCATGGTTATAAAAATCAAGCTAACTGTTAAATAAAGTCTTTTTTATCTCCCACCACTTTTGACAAATTCATTAAAACCCAGATGGTATGGTTCTAAGTTTAGAATTCTTGGACTCTTCAAAGTTCAGTGCTGGACCGTGACAGTGTAGGAGAACCAGCCCCAGCCCACCTTCTGTCTCTTCCCCACCACACTACAAAGGGCCTCAGTGCATACACAAATGTACACCTCCACCCACTTGTCCAAGCTCCATCCACACCATTATAAGACTCCTCAGCCACTCCTGGAAATGAAGGAGCATACTCCAGCAGGTATGCACTTTCAACTCTTGGAAGTTTGGATGCAGGGAAGAGGCCTATTCCTGCTTGCAGTCATGTGAGCAAAGAAATGTGGACATATGTAATACCTAGCAGAACATCAAGTATATAATAAGACATCAATAAATAATAGCTATTATTGCTACCATCATAGAATGAACTAAATACAGTTTATTTAAAAGCTTTATAAACCATAATATATACAGCAAAGCACAAATATTATATAGTACCTTAATTCCTTCTCACTAAGAACCTAGAAAAATTCCTACTCAGAAATAGCAAAGCATCAGTCCCTCTTCTCTTTTTTATTAGCCTTGTATTATCCTGATCCTTTATTATGCAACAGTCCTCTTTTTGGGTCCCTGCCTATGAACATCTTCCTGCCACTGTGGACTGGTTACATTCTGGCAGTAAGGCTTGCCACCAGTTATAGCTAATTCTGTTATTTTCAGTAGCTCAAGTTTTCACTTAAAATACAGAGCTTTTAACAATTGCACTAATATAGCTCTAGCTAATGCTGTTTCTCACAGTGTAAGTGCTATGCTGGAGCACAGAAATTCATGCTTTCTGCTCAGTGCCTACTGCCATCCCAGGCTTTTTCTGTTTCTTTATAATACATCATGAAAGTAGATTATCTGTATCTCCCTATACATGTATCTATCTGTATATCTATCTATGTGGGATACATATGTGTAGTTTATTTTCCATCATCCTTTGAACTGGGAGAAAAAATACATATATACGTATATTTTTTCTTAATCTGAACACAGTATTTTTTTCTCCTGTTAATATTTCTGTCTTAGAGAACCTTGATTATAAAGAAGAGAAACATGTTCAACCTTATTTTAA
Source organism: Callimico goeldii (assembly GCA_963573925.1). Taxonomy (NCBI): domain Eukaryota; kingdom Metazoa; phylum Chordata; class Mammalia; order Primates; family Cebidae; genus Callimico; species Callimico goeldii. The sequence goes on from CAUYOR010141852.1 coordinate 11,018, forward strand.
GAATTCTTTTTTTTTAATGAATATACAGAAATTTCATAGACCCTAAGTATAGAAAATCTCTCCTCTCTTTCATTCTTTCTAAAGTATTAAATATTAATACTTCTCTTTAGTTGTAGGCCCCTTATTTTACTATGGGAAAGCTTATTTCAATAATTTCAAAGGCTTTTTTGTGTGGCACAACGCACCTAAGCTACAAAATCATGGGACTTTTTGTTGGCATGTCTTGGGGGCATTCCAAGACCTTGAACCATGGTGGGAAGGAAGACCAGGGTTTCTCTAAAATCTAATACATCCTAGGTCCCAGTCTATAAGTACTACACACATCATCTCCTTTCATCTTCATAGCAACATGGGGAAGGAAGGTGCAGAGAGTTACAATCTCTGTGAAGGATGATGAAACTGATGCTTCTAAAGTTTAGAGATCCATCCAAGTTCATATGCCTCATAAGTGGAAGCTTAGTCCATTTGCCTGAAAACCCTTGGCTGTCACATCTTACTGTCTCACTACATAAAGGTTCTTTGTGGAACACTCATCTCCCTTTTTTTAATAAAAGGATTCTTTTAAATTAGTAAATCAGTGAGGAGGGGTAGCAATGATAGAGAGTCTATGAATTAAAACTTCAGATTTTTCTTTCATACAAACTAGAGTTTACCTTATATCCTGCTTTAATATTAATCTGAGGCCAGGGGTGATGGCTCACGTCTGTCATCCCAGCACTTTGGGAGGCCAAGGCAAGAGTATTGCTTGAGACCAGGAGTTTGAGACCAGCCTGGGTGACATAGTGAGACCCCATCGTTACAAAATAAAAATAGGAAATTAGCCAGGTATGGTGCATGCACCAGTAATCTCAGCTACTTGATGATGCTGAGGTGGAAGAATGGCTTGAGCCCAGGAGTTTGAAGCTGCAGTGTACCATGATTATACCATTGCACTATAGGCTGGGCAACAGGGGTAGGCCCTCTCTCTAAAAATAGTTACAATAATAAAATTACAATAAAGTTAATATGTTCTAGAGTAACAAAGAGAAATGAATCCCCTAGAATATGAGGGGCTTACCTCAAAAATGTGACTTAATGCAAGCTGAAATTGCCACTGTATCTATGCCTAGAAATGGCATATTCAATTCTGGTTCACCCTTTCTTCTTCCTTGATAAAACAGAATTCTGTTATTCAACATTGGATTTAACAGCTTTTACCAAGCATCTTCTCTGTCCCTAGTGCTATGCCCAGCATGGGGTGAACCCTGGACTCAATGGTCTTGCACCCAAGTGTTTATGGAGATAATAAGAAGAAATTCACATTCTCTCTCTTACTGATAAAATTCTACAATATGTAGAATTTATTAACATTCTTTATAAGTCTGAGGAGGATAAGAAAGTGGAGTTCAATTCAGAATAAATAGCCCAGATCTGCAATATGAAAAAATTATCTCCAGATTTATTGTGCTGTGGAAAAGTGGTGGTAAAGGGGCAGTAAATGTTACTTATTTAGCTCTCTTCATGTTTAAGTGCTTCTCACACAGTAAAGAATAATAGCCACACAGGCCTGACAGCATCTGAGAGTGTTAATCACTGTTTTGAAGTCTCTTGGTGGGGATTCTGGAAAGAGGAAGGGGAAGAGAAGGGCAGTTAGTGAATATAGGTACTGTGGTTACATGACTTATTCCAAACTTAAGCCCTAAGACAAGTTCTCAGGCTAGACCTAACATGATCTTTCTCTTTATCTCAAATCAATTTTTGTTTAAAAAAAAAAAATCCATGGGCAGCATTGAGACCTTCACTACAGGTATCTTAGTTCATTTTGTGTGTGAGCTAGATGAAGCATCGCCACTGTAGTTTCCCCATTTTCTTGCTAAGGCTTTAAAGAGAAGGAGATGAAGACTTGAAATATACAGTTGATTCTGGAGCACCTACAGGGCATCATTCTTCAAACATAGCCACTGCCTGAAGACTCTCAAGTGCAGGGAGTGATGGGGGTGACTGCCATTTACTTGCTGTGTAACCTTGAACAAGTCGTGCACCCTCTCTGGGCATCTGCTTTTCCATCTGTAAAAGTATAGATCCTGTGTCTGTCTTGTTGGGTTGGAGTGTGAGAAGGTGATACTCAAAGGATTTAACAACTTGTGGGTCATGGGTACTGAATAATCTGAAGGGATTTGGACGTTGGTGTTACAGCAGGGTCTACAGTCCTCCCTGTGTCATGTGTCTTCCCCTTGGATGTTGAGCTAAGAGAGGTCAGGGGAGTCCTAAAGAAGGAGCAGAGTGACCAAGAAACAGAAATGGACAAGAGGGGAGCAATCAAACATGTTGAGGTAACAGCTATTTACCCGTGTCTACAGACGTATTTGAATATGTGAACAACCAATACCTTTATTTCTGTGCATTACCAGTTAAATAGCTTGGTATTGAGGATTTAGGAATTAAATTAGCTCATCTATTAAAGTGTGTGGCATTTGCCCCATGCAGCAAAGTAGGCACCCATAAAATGTAATTTGTTTATTTCTTCTTCCGTCCTCTCCTTGTCTTTCTCTCTGCACACCATGGCCTGCCATGCTATGCAGTGGGCTTATTTCTTAGCCACTGGGCTAAATAGCCTGTCTCTTTTCACAGTAGATTTTTGTAGGTGTAAATGTTGCAGGTTCATTCCTAAACATCTGAGTCAAAATTCTTTGTCTTTCTTTTGCAAATACAATTCCCTTTCTGTTTTTACATTCAGAGTGTGCTTGAGGTTGTCCGAGACTAGAATTCCCAGGGCATGAGGCGGCTCTGACATGGTAGAAGGCAAAGGCCCCGAGAATCAGCAGGCCTGAGCTTGATCATGATTTTGACACTCTAGGTAAGTTACTTCCCCTCACTGAGTCTCAGCCTCTCACCTGAATAAAGGAGTAAATCTGCCTCAGATTAGTGATACTAAACCTTAGCTGTACATAGAATCACCTGGGAACTTTCAAATGTATTAATGCCTAAGTGCCACCCACAGAATATGATTTAAGTGGTCTTGGATTAAGCCTGAACACTGGATTTTTTAAGCACCTTGGGTGATTATAATGCATAGCAAAAGTTGAGAACCTCTACACTAGATGATCTCTAAGCTTCAACCTGGTTCAATACCCTCAATTAGGCTCTGATCCTACACATCCTTAAGCTAATCAGAAAACTACATTCATGTGGTTTACTCTTTTTTTTTTTTTTTTCCAGACAGAGTTTCGCTCTTGTTACCCAGGCTGGAGTGCACTGGGTTCAGGCAA